>BTHU01000009.1:48143605-48448605 GCA_036184795.1 Tokudaia tokunoshimensis | reverse complement strand
AGAAAAAAAAATACAAGCAATTGAAGTATCTCAGAGCCCAGAGTTTCTTCACAAGAGCTGCTAAATGAAGCAAAAACATGTATAAAATATATTGGACTATTCCATACTAATGATCTGGAGCTACAATCTACAATGAAGGATCAGCTATTGCCCTTTTTAGGATCTGACATTCAAATGAGATGGACTAAATACACTGGGGAAGAGTTTAACAGAGCAATTTGCAAATACTCCTCAAGCATCTACACAGTGAGCCAGAACGTATTCACAGTATACCTGGCAGAGGGAAGCGGAAATGCTTAGCTGATATTCTCTTAACTTTTCTTCTTCTTTTTTATACGGTAAAAGGCACATGGCATATTTTTAATTTGCTATGGACTGGGTATTTGTGCTTCTAAACTCATATTGAAAACTTTAATAGAACACTACCAGGTAAATGAGGTGGGGCTTCTGGGACATAACACCATGGCACACCCCATATTATCTGATACATGCCCTTTGAGAATAAGTGAGGGAGGGCTTGCTTATATTTGAAGATTCGAAGAGAGGACAGCCATCTATAAACCAGAAATAAAGTTTGCTGAAATCTTGACTCAAGAGGGTAGACTATTTAACTCTACATGCCCAACAAGCAAGAGATAATGATGAGAGCAACTGAGGAATTTAGAACAGGTTCTTAATCCCCACTGTAACCTTTTGTCATTTGCAGAGGGAGGACATGAAATCTCTGCGGTGTCTATCAGCTTTCACATTTACAATTTTGGATATTAAGTTCTTGAGCCTCAAAACTGACTCTGACACATATCAATGAGGACATCCAGGTCCTTGGCAGTCCCTAGTGAAAAGGCTTGGGCTTTGAAAAGCTTATAAGATTAGTGAAGTCTAACATGATAATCTCTCAGCTATTCTTATCATGGTACTTTCCCATTCTGTCCATCCATGCACATATTTACGTGTTCCCAGACTGCCTAAACTTACTGAACTATACCCATGCCTACAAACCATATTCCTATCAGTTAGATATTTCTACAAAGCAAACCACCCTAGTCCTAATGGCTTAGGTTTTTTTTTCCCTAAGTTTTCTTATTTACATTCCAAATCATTTCCCCTTTCCCGTTTCCTCCCTCCCCGAAAGTCCCCTTCCCTCCCTCTTTTCCCCAGTCAACTCCCTCTCGCTTCTCTGTCCTGGCATGGCTTAGGTTTAAAGCCTTATAGTAACAGGTTATTTTTTTTCTCAAGCACTATAAATGGGTTGGGCAGAATGTTTGATCTGGAACATCATCAACTGATCTCACCTAAACTCACTTGTAATTCTTCAATCAATTAGTCAATCTGGCCTGGATTACCCAGGCTGGCTTACATGAAAGGACAGGGTTTCAAAAGAAAGCATAAGCATATGACTGCTCTCATGCTTACACTTGGAAATGTCATCATCATTTTACCATATCTTATTAGCAGTTTACAAGGTCAAATTCTACCTCTAAATAGAAGGAGATAAGAAATCGAATTCTAAAAGACAGCATCGTTGACAAATGAATCCAGACATTATGGAAAATGTGGACGATTTCCTTTGTAATCAATGTATCAACACTTAATTTTCCCACTAAAGTCACAGAATCTTGCTAAGTGATAGTATGCAATGTTTCGTGAATTAAGGCTATGGGTTCTTTGAGGATCCAAAGATGATTTAGTCTTTAATTGCACTATTATGGTTAGTATACTCTGAGAATTAAGTGCTCAAGATATACTTGTTGAACTGACATAAATCCAATTTATCAGGACATTTTAGTGCTTATAATAAAAAAATTATTTACCTATCCTCTCTTTCTTAATAGCTCATTAGAAAATGTAAAGGCATGTTCAGTAGAATATCTCTTATACTGGTCTAGACTGTTTAATACTAAATACAAAGGCAGAATCACATTATGTGTGTGTGTGTGTCTGTGTGTAATATATACTTGTATTATATAATGCATATGTATATAGTATATATTATATATTAGGATATATATATATATATATATATATATATATATATATATATAAAATCTCATTTAGTTTATAACTCTTATTTTACTAGTGAACAGCATACTCACAGTCAGGTAAAAAGAGGGAAACTAATGTCATTGGGAAATTCACAATATAGGTTGAGCTACTCTGAAATGTTGTTATCATATAGCATTACAGTTCATTTTCTATATGGCTTAAGAAAGAGCAGCTTCTCTTTTCTTCTTTCACTGGATGCTATTTGGGGTGTTATGGTTCTTTTTTTTTTATGTTGTAGAATGATTTTATTTTATTTTATTTTATTTTATTTTTTTAATTTACATTCCAAATCATTTCCCCTTTCCTGTTTCCTCCCTTCCCGAAGGTCCCATAAGCCCCCTTCCCTTCCTCTTTTCTCCATTCAACCCCCTCTCGTTACTCTATCCTGGCGTTCCCCTACATCCAGTCTTTCCAGGACCAGGGGTCTCTCCTTCCATCTTTTTAGAAATCTATTGATATGCGGATTGTGTCTAGGGTATTCCGAGATTCTGGGTCAATATCCCCTTATCAGTGACTGCATACCATGTGTGTTCTTTTGTGATTGGGTTACCTCACTAAGGATGATATTTTCAAGATCTGACCATTTGCCTAGGAATTTCGTGAATTCATTGTTTTTAATTGCAGAGTAGTATTCCATTGTGTAAATATACCACATCTTCTGAATCCATTCCTCCGTTGAGGGACATCTGGGTTCTTTCCAGCTTCTGGCTATTATAAATAAGGCTGCTATGAACATAGTGCAGCATGTGTACTTATTGCATGCAGGTAAAGCCTCTGGGTATATGCCCAGGAGTGGTATAGCCGGATCCTCCGGGAGTGTCCTGCCCAGTTTTCTGAGGAACCGCCAGACTGCTTTCCAAAGTGGTTGTACCAGCTTGCAATTCCACCAGCAGTGGAGGAGTGTTCCTCTTTCTCCACATCCTCGCCAACAACTGCTGTCTCCTGTGTTTTTGATCTTAGCCATCCTGACTGGTGTGAGATGGAATCTCAGGGTTGTTTTGATTTGCATTTCCCTAATGACTAAGGATGATGAACATCTCTTTAGGTGTTTCTCAGCCATTAGATATTCTTCAGGTGAGAACTCTTTGTGTAGCTCTGTACCCCATTTTTTAATAGGGTTACTTGCCTCTCTGGAGTTTAACTTCTTGAGTTCTTTGTATATATTAGATATTAGCCCTCTGTCGGATGTAAGGTTGGTAAAGATCATTTCCCAGTTAGATGGTTGCCGCTTTGTCTTTTTGACAGTGTCTTTTGCCTTGCAAAAACTTTGTAATTTGAAGAGTCCCATTTGTCTATTCTTGATCTTAGAGCATAAGCTATTGGAGTTCTGTTCAGGAAATTCTCCCCTGTGCCCATATGTTCAAGGTTCTTCCCTAGTTTCCTTTCTATTAGTTTCAGTGTGTCTGGTTTTATGTGGAGATCTTTGATCCACTTAGAATTGAGCTTAGTGCAAGGAGATAAGAATGGGTCAATTTGCATTCTTCTGCATGTTGACCTCCAGCTGAGCCAGCACCATTTGTTGAAAAGGCTATCTTTTTTCCACTGGATGGTTTTAGCTCCTTTGTCAAAGATCAAGTGACCATAGGAGTGTGGATTCATTTCTGGGTCTTCAATTCTGTTCCATTGATCTACATGTCTGTTACTGTACCAATACCATGCAGTTTTTAACACTATTGTTCTGTAGTACAGCTTGAGGTCCGGGATACTGATTCCCCCAGAGGTTCTTTTACTCTTGAGAATAGTTTTAGCTATTCTGGGTTTTCTGTTATTCCAGATGCATTTTTGAATTGCTCTTTCTAACTCTATGAAGAATTGAGTTGGGATTTTGATGGGGATTGCATTGAATCTGTGTATTACTTTTGGTAAGATGCTCATTTTTACTATATTAATCCTGCCAATCCATGAGCATGGCAGATTTTTCCATCTTCTGAGGTCTTCTTCAATTTCTTTCTTCAGAGACTTGAAGTTCTTGTCATACAGATCTTTCACTTGTTTGGTTAGAGTCACGCCAAGATACTTAATATGGTTTGTGGCTATCGTGAAAGGTATTATTTCTCTTACTTCTTTCTCAGCCTGCTTATCCTTTGAGTATAGGAAGGCTTCTGACTTGCTTGAGTTGATTTTATATCCGGCCACTTTGCTGAAGTCATTTATCAGCTGTAGGAGTTCTCTGGTGGAGTTCTTTGGGTCGCTTGTGTATACTATCATATCGTCTGCAAATAGTGATAGTTTGACTTCTTCCTTTCCAATTTGTATCCCTTTGACCTCTTTTTGTTGTCTAATTGCTCTAGCTAGAACTTCAAGTACTATATTGAAAAGATATGGAGAGAGAGGGCAGCCTTGTCTAGTCCCTGATTTTAGTGGGATTACTTCAAGTTTCTCTCCATTTAGATTGATGCTGGCTACCGGTTTGCTGTAAATTGCTTTTACTATGTTTAGATATGGGCCTTGAATTCCTGATCTTTCCAAGACCTTTAGCATGAAAGGATGCTGAATTTTGTCAAATGCTTTCTCAGCATCTAATGAGATGACCATGTGGTTTTTCTCTTTGAGATTCTTTATGTAGTGGATTACATTGATGGATTTCCTTATATTGAACCATCCCTGCATCCCTGGGATGAAGCCTACTTGATCGTGGTGAATGATCATTTTGATGTGTTCTTGGATTCGGTTGGCAAGAATTTTATTGAGTATTTTTGCATCGATATTCATAAGAGAGATTGGCCTGAGATTCTCTTTCTTTGTCGGATCTTTGTGTGCTTTTGGTATTAGTGTAATTGTGGCTTCATAGAACGAGTTGGGTAGTGTTCCTTCTGTTTCTATTTTGTGGAACAGTTTGAAGAGTATTGGTGTTAGGTCTTCTTTGAAGGTCTGATAGAATTCTGGGCTAAAACCATCTGGACCTGTGCTTTTTTTGGTTGGAAGACTTCCAATGACAACTTCTATTTCTTCAGGGGTTATAGGACGGTTTAGATGGTCTATTTGATCCTGATTTAATTTTGGTACTTGGTATCTGTCAAGGAAATTGTCCATTTCCTCAAGATTTTCTAGTTGTGTTGAATACAGGTTTTTGTAGTAGGATCTGATGATTTTTTGAATTTCCTCAGTTTCTGTTGTTATCTCTCCCTTTTCGTTTCTGATTTTATTAATTTGGATACTATCTCTGTGCTCTCTGGTTAAGGGCTTATCTATCTTGTTGATTTTCTCAAAGAACCAACTCCTCGTTTTGTTGATTCTTTGTATGGTTTTATTTGTTTCTACTTGATTGATTTCAGCCCTGAGTTTGATGATTTCCTGCCTTCTACTCCTCTTTGGTGTATTTGCTTCTTTTTGTTCCAGGGCTTTCAGGTGTGCCATTAAGCTGTTAGTGTATGCTGTCTCCCGTTTCTTTTTGGCGGCACTCAGGGCTATGAATTTTCCTCTTAGCACTGCTTTCATTGTGTCCCATAAATTAGGGTATGTTGTGCCTTCATTTTCATTAACTTTCAAAAAGTCTTTGATTTCTTTCTTTATTTCCACCTTGACCAAGTTATCATTGAGTAGAGCATTGTTCAGCCTCCATGTGTACGTGGGTTTTCTTTTGTTTTTGTTGCCATTGAAGACCACCCTTATTCCATAGTGATCTGATAGGAGGCATGGGATTATTTCTATCTTCTTGTATCTGTTGAGGTCTGATTTGTGACCAATTATATGGTCAGTTTTGGAGAAGGTACCATGAGGAGCTGAGAAGAAGGTGTATTCTTTAGCTCTAGGATGAAATGTTCTATATATATCAGTTAGTTCCATTTGGTCCAAGGCTTCAATTAGATTCACTGTGTCCCTGTTTAGTTTCTGCTTTCCTGAACGATCCAATTCAGAGAGCGGGGTGTTGAAGTCACCCACTATTATTGTGTGCGGTGTGATGTGTGCTTTGAGTTTTAGTAAAGTTTCTTTTACGAATGAGGGTGCCCTTGCATTTGGAGCATAGATATTCAGAATTGAGAGTTCTTGATGGTGGATTTTTCCCTTGATCAGTATGTAGTGTCCTTCTGTGTCTTTTTTGATGACTTTAGGTTGAAAATCAATTTTATCCGATATTAGGATGGCTACTCCACCTCGTTTCTTGGGGCCATTTGCTTGTAAAATTGTTTTCCAGCCTTTTACTCTGAGGTAGTGTTTGTCTTTGACACTGAGGTGCGTTTCCTGCATGCAGCAAAATGCTGGGTCCTGTTTACGTATCCAGTCTGCTAGTCTATGTCTTTTAATTGGGGAATTGAGACCATTGATATTAAGAGAGATTAAGGCATAGTGATTATTGCCATCTGCCATTCTTGACGCTATCTTTATGTTTGAGTGGTTATCTACTTTTGGGTTTGATTCAAGAAGGTTATTATCTCATTTTTTCCAGGGTGTTGTTTCTCTCCCTGTATTGGAGGTTTCCACCTATTATCCGTTGCAGGGCTGGATTTGCGGAAAGATATTGTGAAAATTTGGTTTTATCATGGAATATCTTGGTCTCTCCATCTATGGTGATTGAGAGTTTTGCTGGGTATAGTGGTCTAGGCTGGCATTTGTGCTGTCTTAGTGTCTACATGAGATCTGCCCAGGATCTTCTGGCTTTCATAGTCTCTGGTGAGAAGTCTGATGTCATTCGGATAGGTCTTCCTTTGTATGTTACTTGGCCCTTTTCTCTTACTGCTTTTAGTATTCTTTCTTTGTTTAGAACATTCGGTGTTTTGATTATTATGTGACGGGAGGTATTTCTGTTCTGGTCCAGTCTGTTTGGAGTTCTGTAGGCTTCTTGTACGTTCATCGGCATCTCTCTCTTTAGGTTAGGGAAGTTTTCCTCCATAATTTTGTTGAAGATGTTTATTGGCCCTTTAAGTTGCAAATCTTCACTCTCATCTATACCTATAATCTTTAGGTTTGGTCTTCTCATTGTGTCCTGGATTTCCTGGATGTTTTGGGTTACACGTTTTTTGCATTTTGCATTTTCTTTGACTGTTGAGTCGATGCTTTCTATGGAATCTTCAGCACCTGAGATTCTTTCTTCCATCTCTTGTATTCTATTGTTTATGTTTGCATCTATGACTCCTGATTTCTTCCCAAGGTTTTCTATCTCCAAAGTTGTCTCCCTTTGTGATTTCTTAGTTGTTTCTACTTCCTTTTTTAGTTCCTGGATGGATTTGCTGAGATCCTTCACTTGTTTGTTTGTATTTTCCTGTATTTCTTTAAGGTATTTTTGCATTGCCTCTTTCAGGATTTCTTCCTGATGACCCACGTTCTCCTGCATTTCTCTGAGTGATTTTTGTGTTTCCTCCTCATGGGAATCCATCTGTTGATCCATTGTCTCCTGCATTTCTTTAAGCAGTTCTCGTGTTTCCTTTGTAAGGGCATCTAACCGTTGATTCATTTCTTTAAGCAATTTTTGTGTTGCCTCCTTATGGGCATCCGTCTGTTGACCCATATTCTTCTGCATTTCTTTATGCCAATTTTGTGATTCCTTTGTGAGTGCATCTACCCATTGATTCATCTCGTTAAGCGATTTTTGTGTTGTCTCCTTGTGCGCCTCCATCTTTTGATCCATGTTCTCCCGCATTTCTCTAAGCGATTTTTGTGTTTCCTTTGTAAGGGCTTCTAAGCGTTGATTCATGGTCTCCTGTAACTCTTTATGAGATTTATTTATGTCCTTCTTGTTATCCTCTAATAGCATCATGAGAAGTGATTTTAAATCCAGATCTTGTCTTTCGGGTGTGGTGGGGTATCCAGGACTTGCTGCTGTTGGAGAGTTGGGTTCGGATGGTCCCACATTACTTTGATTTCTGTTAGTAACATTCCTACGTTTGCCTTTTGCCATCTGGATACCTCTGATGTTAGTTGGTCCTGCTGCCGCTGGCTGTTGGTTGGACCGCCTGTGAACCTGCAAAGCTATTTCTGTACCCCCTGGATTACCAGGATTCCCCTGGCACCGATTTCTGGGGCCTGCCTGCTCCTGAGTGACTTTGGAGCCCTAATGTGCTTTGCCCCAAGTGATCTTATATTGGGGAGGCCTTGAACACCCAAAGGCTCAGCCTAGTGGATTCCTGGAGCAGAGGTCGCCAAAGGGAGGCTGGTAGGCTCCTGCCCTGTGCAGGGGTGTGTGTTCTCTCCTAGGGGGGGAGGGGGCTTCCCTCTGCCAGGCAGAAGTCCCACAGCAGAGCTAGCATGCTGGTTACTGCATATCTGCCCAGCTCTTGGGAGCCACGTGCACACAATCCACCCAAGACCCAAGTGATATTATGCCTGTCTGTCTCAGAACCTGGCAGTCCCACCTTCCCAGCCACTGGAGCAAAGATGGCGGAGTGCACTCTGCACACTCTCCGTGGCGCCGCTCACCCTGCAGACGCGATGGCCTGCCGATCTGGCACCCAGATGACCACAGCGCTGACCCGTTCTCGGGCGCAGACGGAAGCCCCAACAGGCCGTGTCCCAAGTGATGTTATATTGGGGAGAAAGCCTGGGTACCTGTCTCTTCAGTGCAGTCTGCGGGAACAGAGGTCACGGAAGGAAAGCTGGTAGGCTCCCGCCCAGTGCGGGGTCCCTCTGCCAGGCAGAAGTCCCACAGCAGAGCTGGCGCTGGTTACTGCAGATCAGCCCAGCACTTGGGAGCCGCATACACACAAGCCACCCGAGACCCAAGCGATATTATGCCTGTCTGTCTCAGAACCTGGCTGTCCCAACTTCCCAGTCACTGGAGCAAAGATGGCGGAGTGCACTCTGCCATGGTTCTTTATATATCCATCTCTGATGCCCTCCTGACAACGTCGTTGACATCTTACTTACGATTTAGAATTACACTGAATGTCTGTATTCCCAGAAACTGATAGTCAGAAGCAGAAGGACTAAGATTTCCAAGTCACTCTTAGCTAAATCATGAGTTCGCAAGACCCTGTGTGATAGATAGATTTAATTTTTTTGATAGATAGATTTATTTATTGTTGTAGATAAAATTTATTATCATTGTTGCAATTTCTAGAATTATCTAGGGAGAAGCCTCTAAGCACACCTGTGAGGAATAGTCTTGGTTAAGTTAGCCACTGGCCAAGCCTGTGGAAGATTGTCTTGATTAGGTTGACTAAAGTAGGAAAATAGATTCTAAAAGGGTAGTACCATTCCCTAGGCCTGTGTTCTAGACTGCACAAACAGAAGTGCAGTCTAGTGAGTGAGATGTATGATCTTTTCTGCTTCCTGACTGTGGGTGCAATGTGCTCAGCTCCCTCAAGTGTCTGCTGTTGGAACATTTTTGCTGTGGTAAATGGTAGCCTCACACTATGAGCTAAAATAAATCATTCACTTCTTAAGCTACTTTTGTCAGAGTATTTTACCAAAGAAAGAGAAAAGGAAGCTAAATAACAGCTATAGCAAAAAAAAATCATAGCCACAAATTAGTTCTTACTGTCAACGATTGAATCTGTTAAGGCTCCCTTACTGTCTTAATACATAAGGAATTATTCTCTAAGGAGGGTAGAATATAACAGCCATGTTATTTATGGCTTAGTAGTCCTTAGAGAAAGAATCTCTATACAAAAGAGTAATATGGACAGCAACTTCATTTCCCCTTATTTTTGCAATAAAAGTTTCTCCAAGGAACAATGAAAACACTGGGACAAATAGCATGCTAGAACATTGGTTCATATTGTTTTCATCAATGTGAGTTTTGATTATGGTTAACATTGATGGTTGTTTAGAGTTCTATTAGTTCTCTTCTGTTTCCTTTGTAAGCAGAAATTGTAACAGAATTCATTCAATAAAATATCTGTCACAGTTAAATTACCTAATTCAAGCGAATATTAACTATAAATGTCTAACACATAATAAATAATCATCACCACTAGCTCTGGTAATTTGATTCATGGGTTAGTCATTGCTCTTGCACAAAATGGGTCTCGATGTTTTCTCTCAACATGTGATGGCATTGCATTCTTACCAATCATGGAGTTTGGTGCTACCATTGATTATAATCATATTATTGGTTACTAGAAATAAAAGATCACTTTTTCCAAAGAATTTACCTCTTAAAAAGAAAAGAGTCCAAAGCACAATAACACCACCAAACCTAAATGAATAATCTCTATGGGAAAAATTCTGAGAAAAAAATTTCAGCATTCAGAAGATACTGATAACTCCCAAAGGCACAGAATTGGTTGCAAAGCAAAATTGGGTGTTAATACCAAATAAATATATATGGAAATATGTGCTTATCATATGGTTCTGAAAACCATTTCATTAAATAAAAACTATAGCCCAAGAGTGAAAACACATATTTAAATCGTTTGAGCTAAAAATATAAGAGAATTTTATATGAACCAAAGGTACCATATATAAGGTCTCATAAATAAATTTTATAGATCACTGATAGAGTAAAGATATGCTACCTAGATGTCAGATGATTAGTATACCAAAATATTTATAAGTGAATAAGAAAATTTTATATATCTTGGAAAAATGCCTAAGAAATGAAAAGAATAGCACGCAGAAAACTCAACAGTCACTAAATATTATAAAACACATTATACTTCCAGAGTAGCTATTTAAAACAGCAATGAGAGTCTACAAAACTCCTCAGCCTCACAAAATGTTGAAAATTTGAAAAATATGCAGTAAGTAATTGAGAACATGATTCATTACTCAATGGGAAATGGATTGGTAGCACACTGGGAGTCCTTTATCATATCTAGAAAATGTAACAGCATGCAAAGTGCATAACCTTGGCATAACAATGTCCACTAAATTCTCGGAGAAAGTATTTCATGTACATAAGATATACTATGCATAAATATGATATATACAGAATTAGCTATAGATACACCATTTATAAAACCCTTTGGAATTGTAGGTCCCAAGGGTGAACCTATATTCATTATTTTTCTAAGTGAACACGCTATCAAATTGCCCTCTAAATTCAGGTTGCTGAAACAACAGCTTACTCTATATAGCTCTTAGACCTCATTAAAGAAGTTTCTCTGTTCAGTAAATGGAGATTAATACAGAAATTCACAATTGGTCAAAGTGTTGGGAAGAATTGAGGAGTGCTCAGCTACAAACAGAACAACTATATCACACCTCTGTAGAGTTCACAGACCATCATGGAAGACGTGGTAGAAAGATCACAAAGCCTAGAGGCTGGTGAGGATGACCGGTACAGTGTCTTCTAGTCATGGCAAGACTGCTGTACTCATAATCTCAGTGTGGTTGACTGCACAACATAAAGCAGTCAGTGGTTCAGTATGGATTCCCCCAGCTCTATTTAAGGAGGTATTGACAGTTGATGGCTTCTGGGGAAGAAAGAGTCTTCTTTAAGGAGAGTGGCCCCATGGTAGGTCAACTACAACTCAAGTGGATGGCCACATACCTTTTAATATGTGAACAATACATACTAGATTCAGTGGGTTAAAAAAATAAAAAGAGGACACAACATTGGGAAAGGGTGAAGAAGTGTGTAGAAGAGTTATAGAGAGGATGTAGATACATATATGATCAAAATGTATTGTATGCATGTATGAAATTCTCAAGAATTAGTAAAACCATTATATCAAAAAGAAACATCAGTTGTTCCCATAATGTATTTAAAAAATAAACAATTCCTTAAATATGACTAAATGTAAGCATTTTATAAACTCTGTTTGGGATATATATACATATATATGTATATATTAAAGAATTTGAATCTTTGAAATAATTCTAATAAAAAAGGAAAACTTACCAATCATTTAGGAACATTTATAGAGCCTCAGATAAATAAATCTGTATGACATCTCTCTTTTTCAGCTGTTGTGTGAACTCATCATTATAGTTATTATTACAAGAAATTCTCAGCTACCACTTACATCTTATCAGATCTTACCTTACTGGATCTTACTGCACTGAAAGGAATAAAATAAACAAAATGTTACTAGAAAAAGTGACAGTAGATAGTGATAACAGTATGTTCAAAATATATCTGGGTTGTCAGCATTCACTTATATAAGTCCAGAACTGGGGATGATGTTGATATAGGAGTCTCATGAGTGGAAAGCTAGCCTCAGAGACATAGTCAACCTCTAGTGAACTTGAGCATTATCGAAAGATGCCATTTTAGCAACCAAAACAAATAAACAAACCACACCAATTTAATTTTAAACAAACCATATGAAATGTATATAAGGAAACCCATAAAATCCTATAATATTATACCAAATGGCACAATATTGTTTGTTGATTATAATGTTGAATAATAAATAGCATTTGCCATCTGTTTTATGTACATTAACCTTTTCCATTTTCTTTAGAAAGATCATTAAAAAATGTTAACTTCTAAATTTTTGAAAAAAATGGGCTTTTTTCTGTTGTAATAAAAGTTTTAACCAAAAATGGAATGCTGTTTGGAAATTGTAGCACAGCCTAAAGTCAGAAGCTTTTTGAAGGTACAGAACACACCGTTCCTTTAAATTCAAGTTGGTGTTTTTCTGTGTACAGCTTCCCAGGGAGTATATTTGGAAGTAGCTATTAGTGGACCAGAGGGGAAAGGCTATTCTTCCAGAACAAGGAATAATTCTAAAATTCCTTATGTACAGATTTACTTCCTGAATGTTAATGGACCTATGAATCTCCAACACAGAGACTAAACATATGTAATATGCCATAACATTTTTATAAATATTAATTCTCATATCAAATTATGGCGATCCTAGCTTAACTGAAATCATATTTGATGAACAGGAAAATACTTTTACAAAGTAAATTGAACTTGCAGATGGTAATTTGCAAAGTACAACAACAACGACAAAAGGTCATGATGAAATCTTTGGTGGTTCTGTACAAATCAATGCTTCTTAAGTTGATGCGAGAAAACCTACCTTGTATTACTACCTTCTTGATGGGGAGTCTGAAAAAGCTTTGCTAATCAGGCACCTGTACATTCTTATGAATGACTCTGTAGCATCAAAGCACCATTTCACTCAATGGTGTCTCAATCTTACCGGAAAGCATAACATGACATGGGTATGTAGCTTTTAATAACTCACTTGTATTTCATAGATTAAAAACATTTCATTTTTTAATAATTATACATATGTCTTAGTTAGGGTTTTACTGCTGTGAACAGACACTATGACCAAGGCAAGTCTTATAAAGGACAGCATTTAATTGGGGCTGGCTTACAGGTTCAGAGGTTCAGTCCATTGTCATCAAGGTGTGAGTATGGCAGCATCCAGGCAGGCATGACACAGGCAGTGCTGAGAGTTCTACATCTTCATCTGAAGGCTGCTAGTGGAAGACTGATTTCCAGGGAGCTGGGACTAGGGTATTATAGCCCACACCCATCGTGACACACCTACTCCAACAGGGCCACATCTCCAAATAGTGCTACTTCCTTGGCCAAGCATTTACAAACCATCACAACATATAATAACCATTGCGCTGACCATATACATCAAAATCAGACTAAGTAAGCACCTCTTGTCATCCATTTTGTCCTCCTCCCACTTTCTCTCTCTCTCTCTCTCTCTCTCTCTCTCTCTCTCTCTCTCTCTCTCTCTCTCTCTCTCTCACACACACACACACACACACACACACATTTTAGTCTTCAGTGTATTATATAATACTCATGTTATTCTTTTTTCATTTTCTATTCATTTAAGTGTTGCAGGAAAAAATAACAAAGCATCCAAGTGAATCTACAAATAATACCACTGTAGGACAAATACTTCATTTGCAAGTTAAACAAGCCAATTGGTAGGCAAAGATATAGGGAAATTCCTTCAATAACTGTGTGATGTTCTAAAGTTAAAAGAGGAAAGGTAATTTGACGGTAGCAGAGCAAAAGATGAGGAACTACGGGACTCACAGATGGCTAATAATATCTGCCTGCTATTTAGATTAAAGAATAAATAAAAGTGCAGGTTGATTGGCTCAGTGTCATTTCAGCACTCTTAGGAGGCAGAGGCAGGGGGATCACCAGCTGTGATTATTAGTGAGTTCTAGATTAACCTGGGGCATGACATCCTGTCTCATTAAATATGAAAACTTAAGTAGTTTTGTCGAAAAAGAAGTAAAATTGCACAACACACAGAGACATAAGAAAACTATTTATCAAGAAGTGTGGCGATCTATAGAATTTGATCTCAGTTCAAAGACACAATGAGCAAGAGGTAGTTTGGTTCTGAAATTTGAATAAACGCACAACACAGTCTTAAATGTGTTATGATAGATTAGACTGTCTGATGAGGGGACCTAATGAGGCCTCCTGATGCACACTACCAGCTCTTGGCAAGGATGAGGGCCTTTCCTGCTTACTTCTTATTATCGTGGCTCCCCAGTGTGCAAGAAAATAGCCAGACGCAACAGTCAGAGTCTATGCAGAGCTAAGCAAAGCATACTGTAAGTAGAGACGAGGGAATGTTATCCTTAGTAAGTACTGCTCCACCGTGGAGTCAGCCAAAGATACTAGCCGTCACTAGTCAAAATGAGTCAGAATGCAGTTACAAATTCACTTAGGAATGTGGCAGCAAGTCCTTCTCCACTAGGGTCTTCTGACCCCACAGGTAGCTGTCTAGGTTTAAAGTACCAGATATTAATTCCTTCCTAGTGGGTGTTGTTCTGTGAACCAGACGCTTTCTGCAGAGATCTCTCGCCTGCCAGGTGGGAGCGTTCAAGCCAAGAGGGCTCAACTAGCAAACAGAGATGCAGGGGAGCTTTTAGTGAAGAAAGCTTCAGGAGAGCATTCTTTCTTTTTCTTCCTTCCTTCCTTTCTTTCTTTCTTTCTTTCTTTCTTTCTTTCTTTCTTTCTTTCTTTCTTTCTTTCTTTCTTTTCTTTCTTCCTTCCTTCCTTCCTGTCTTTCTTTCTTTCTTTCTTTCTTTCTTTCTTTCTTTCTTTCTTTCTTTCTTTCTTTCTTTCTTTCTTTCTTTCTTTCTTTCCTTCTTTCAATTAACCATTCCACTCGTTTACATCTCAAGTGATATTCCACTTCCAGGTTACCCCTACACAAACCCTGGATTCCACATCTGCCCTCTCCTCCCTCCCCTTTGCCTCTGTAAGGGTGCTCCCCCACCCACCTACCCTCTCCCGCCCCACCACTCCAGCATCCCCCTATGCTGGGTCATTAAACCTTTACCAGACCAAGGGCCTCCCCTCCCATTGATGTCAAGCACTGCTTTCCTCTGTTACATATGTATCTGGAGCCATGGATTCCCCCCAGTACACTCCTTGGTTGGTGGTCTAGTCCCTGGGAGTGCTGGGTGATCCGGCCAGCCAATGTTGTTCTTCCTATGGGGTTGCAGCCCCCTGACCCCCAAGTCCAAGTCATCTTTTTCCAGGAAGTATTACAGCTCTTATACTACAGATGCTCTCAGACAATGGAGTAATTCTCACATACACCTTTATTTCTTTTGGATAGGAACTTATATACAGTTTTGGGGTGGTTTGGGGTGCTTCCTATTGTCTTGGTCTGAGATGCATCATCTATATGTGGAAGGGCTTGGGAGCACTGCTCCTTTGTGACTGATGGCCACAACTCTCTCTATGGGGGGCTGTGGCAAAATGACAGGGGCCTGGTGTTGGGAGCAGGGAAGTTCCTACTGTCCCTTTGGGTCCCCAGGGCTTCCAACCCAGCTCAACCTTACCAGGCTACCTCTCATGGTCCACTGCCCCACAAGTAGGTTTCTTTTTCATTTGGTTGATTGCTTGCTTTGCTGTACAGAAAGGTTTTAGTTTAAGTCTTATGAGGTTCTGTTGGCCCATTTTCCTGATTGACTGGAGTCCTATCCAGAAAGCCTCCTCTTGTGCCTATGTCTGGTACAAGGCTGTGTTTCCTTCTATACATTTCAGCATTTTAGGTTTCATGTTGACATTTTTGGTTCACAGAGAGTTAATTTTTTGTTCAGGGTGATAAAATTCTGGTCTTCTACATTTGGATATGCACTTTTCCTAGCACCATTTATCGGAGATGTTGCCATTTCACCAGGGTGCATTTGTCAGATATCAGACAATTATAATTAGATGTCATCACGTTTGGGCCTTCTATTTTGTTTCATTGATCAACCTGTCTTTTCATGCCAGTGTCATAGAGTTTCTATTTCTATAATATGCAATACAGCTTCAAATACGGTATAATAATCCCTACAGAATTCTTACAGCTTGGAGTTTCTTTGATGATCTGGAGTCTTTTTATGGTTTCATATGAATTTTTGGATAATTTTCTCTGTTTCTATGAAAACTATCCTGGGGACTTAATCTATAAATTGCTTTTGGTACAATAGTCATTCTCACAGTATTGAATCTACCAGTTCACGGTTTTAGAATGTCCTTCTATCTTCCAGTGTCTTCTTCAATTTCTTTCCTCCAGAGATTTAAAGAATTAATTATAGAAGGCTTTCACCCCTTGGTTAGCTTTATTCTTAGATTTTTTTTCATTAATTGATTTATTTATTTAATTATTGCAGTCTCTTCCCTCTTCACAAAGTCCCACTCTCAGAAAGCCCCTCCCCCCATTACTCCCTCCTCCTTTCTTCAGAGGATTTCTTCCCCCGCCCCACACACATCAAGTAGCAGCACGACTAAGCACATTCTCTCCCACTGAGGCCAGACAAGGCATCCCAGGTAGAAGAAGAGAATCCAAAGTTAGGTAACAAAGTCATCAACAGCCCCTGCTCCAATTATTTGGAGACCCACTTGAAGACCAAGCTGCACATCTGCTACAAATGTTTAGGCGAGCCTATGTCCAGCCCATGTATGCTCTTTGGTGGTAGTTCAATCTCTGTGAAACCCCATGAGTCCAGGTTAGTTGACTCTGTAGGTCTTTTTGTGGTGTCCTTGGCCCTCCCAGCTCCCTCAATGCACTACCCACTCTTCTGCAAGACTCCTTGAACTCTGCCTAATGTTTGGCTGTGGGTCTCTGCATCTGTTTCTATCAGCTGCTGGATGAAGCCTCTCAGATGACAGTTATGCTAGGCTCCTGTCTATGAGTATAGAGGAGCATCATTAACAGTGTCAAGGGTTGGTACTCTCCCATGGGATGAGTCTCAGTTGAACCAGTCATTGTTTGGCTATTCCCTCAATCTCTGCTCAATGTACATCTTGTAGGCAGCACAAATTCTGAGCCAAAGATTTTTTGGGTGGATTAATGTCCCTCTCCTCCATTGGAAATCCTGCCTGGCTAGAGGAAGTAGCCTCATACCACTCCTGGGCATATAGCCAAAAGATTCTCCACTATACCACAAAGGCCTTTGCTCACTATGTTCAGAGCAGCTATATTCATAATAGCCAGGAACTGGGAACAATCGAGAGGCCCCTCAACTGAAGAACAGATAAAGAAAATGTGGTACATTTGTACAATGGAATACTACTCAGATATTGAAAACAAGGACATCATGAAATTTGTAGGCAAATAAATAGAACTAGATTTTTTTTTAAGGCTATTGCAATTGGAAGCATTTCCTTCATCTCCTTTTTAGTGTGTTTATTGTTGGTATATAGACATGCTACTGATCTAGTTGATTTGGTATACTGCCATTTTTCTGGAAGTGTTGATGGCTACTAGAAGTTGTCCAGTGAGATTCTTATGATCTCTTATGTATAATACCATATCCTCTGCAAGTAGATACAATTTGTTTTCTTTCCCTGTTTATACCTTTACAATTTCCTTCGACTGTCTTATTGCTCTAACTAGTTCATTAAGCACTAGATTGGAAAGGAGTTGACATAATTGGTAACCTTGTCTCGTTTCTGAGTTCAATTAGTTTGCTTTAAGTTTTTCTCCATATGGAATGGTGCTGTGTTTGTCCTTTATAGCCTACATTATGTTGAAGTATTCTCCCTCCAGTACCCTTTTCCTAGGACCTCATGAAGGCACACATACATATACTTATGGCCACAACAAGTATAGTTCTTACCCCTCATCAAAGCAGCTTCATTTTCCAACAGATGAAAGTTACTGCAGAAACCCATAATTGATCCAAATGCATAAATCATCTGTCTGCGGGGTCTCTGACCACTATTGATGCATTTTACTACACAATAACTGCATAGAGACCTCAGAGACTATCATAGAAGGGGCTGTTGAAGCACAGTAAGACCCCAAGGTCCAGAGTTTCTGCTGCAGAGAGTGTCTTCCACATGTGTCAGGAAGCTGCATCGAAGACACCTCAACGATCTGCTTGCATAAACAAATCCTATACCACTTGATGTGCCAATACGGATGGGAGAATTCTCACAAAGATCCACCCAAAGAAGAAGAGCTCCACACAATTAATGGCTTCAAAGAGAGGGAGAATCAGTCTTGTCCAGGGAAGAATCTGATAGTCTATCCAGTCCCAAGTGGTCAACCCTAAACACAACAGTTAAACATAAAAGTAACACTAAATAGACTCAGCAGGTTACATGATGCATACATACATACTTTATACATATACACACATATATACATAAATACACACATATGTATTTCTGTATGTATAGCAATAATAATTAAAGAAGGAAGCGTAATGAATTTGAGAGAGAGTGGGGGCAACATATAAGCAGTTGGTAGGACAAGAGTTGGAAATGATATAAATATAGTAGTTGGGTATGAAATTCTGAAAATATTGTTTTTACTTTGAAAAAAAAGCTGGATAAGAAGTCAACCTGGCTCTCTGAGTGTGGAATTACAGGAAAGCTGGGAAGTAACAGGAGCTGGCCTTAAAGGACTGAAGGAATAGAAACAGACGACGACTCTGATATACATCCATTGGAATACCTCATGTCTCCTTTGTGTTTCCATTGCTTTCAAGACATGTTTATAAACTCTCCTGCTTTCTGACTACTCTTAGAGAACTTACAATAATTTCTTATATGTTCTTCCTATACAACTATCTTTGCCACAGAGTAATCACATTTAGGACTTTTGTACCAACATGGATGCTAGATTATACTGGGAAGTGGCCTTGATATTTATTGACATCTCCCTTCACATCTCGCTGTCTTTTATTGCAAAGTGTATGGGGCTGTTATCTTTGTGTCTTACACATGGCTACAGGCACTGTAGACTATCCCCCAAGTTATAGAACCAGTTCCCTTGAGTTGAATAATTCATACACACCTTGGAAAGTTGTGATTTCCCATTTTATAGTCACTTTCTCATATTATTCACTAGGGCAGAGCACATTGTTACCAGGAATTAGTTTTGTATGAATCTTTTGATGTCAAGCACCCATCTGCCCAGGAAATAGTCAGTACTGGATTCCAAAGGCTTGTTTCTTAACCAAGAAATGACAATTTGTTTCAGCAACTTTCATTCTTTAGAAATCCGTTTCAGTGGCTTTGTTCTCTTGCCAGCTCCAGTGACAGTCATGTTGAAATATTAGCATTGCTTTGGATATTGAGTAAGAGAAACATAACTTTCAGTCCCTGACTATCTACTTGAGAAGATTCACACTGGATACAGAGTAACTGTCATGATTGATTCAGTCTTTTAAAGTATCTTGGGAATGTCTAGGTATCTAAAGTACTTTAGGTGTTTAGAGCTGCTGGGAACCTAAGTCTTGAGTTTCAGAAGAGCATGCACTTATCACGTGTTCTCCTGTTGGACACTGGGGATATAATTGAAGGGATAAGGCTACAGGCAACGAATCTAAAAAAGAAAAAATAGAAAGATATATATATATATATCTGAAATTCTAAAGAAGTTTTAGCCCCTCTTGTGTTTGGTAATTGATTTCCCCTATGGATTTTTTTTATCTGATTTTGAACAACTATAAAAATTTGAAAGGGTCAATGGTCTCCACCTCACCTTCTTCTAAGCTTACAATGTATTCTCCCATCTATTGTAAATCATGGGATCCATCATGTTTCCTTCCTTTCAAAACACATGAACACTCCCATCCCTCTAATGTCTACTAATATATTTTCACTAAGATGTAAAATTTTTATCTTATTTATGAAAGTTTTTTTAATTTAAAAATATTTTCTTTTGTCTCCATGTGGGTGTTTTGGCTGTATGTATGTCAGCGCACTATGTGTGTCACTTGTCCTTGGATAGCAGAAGAGTGTGTCTGATCTCTTTGTGCTGGAGCTACAGATGGTTGTAAACCACCTATGTGAGCACCAGGAATTGAACCCCAGCCCTCCAGAAGAGCAGCCAGTATTCTTAACCACTGAGCCACCACCCCAGCCTCTTAAATTAAATTTTCAAACAGAAAAAAAAATAAATTAAGAAAAAAAGTGATAGTTTGACTTCTTCCTTTCCAATTTGTATCCCTTTGACCTCTTTTTGTTGTCTAATTGCTCTAGCTAGAACTTCAAGTACTATATTGAAAAGATATGGAGAGAGAGGGCAGCCTTGTCTAGTCCCTGATTTTAGTGGGATTGCTTCAAGTTTCTCTCCATTTAGATTGATGCTGGCTACCGGTTTGCTATAAATTGCTTTTACTATGTTTAGATATGGGCCTTGAATTCCTGATCTTTCCAAGACCTTTAGCATGAAAGGATGCTGAATTTTGTCAAATGCTTTCTCAGCATCTAATGAGATGACCATGTGGTTTTTTTCTTTGAGATTGTTTATGTAGTGGATTACATTGATGGATTTCCTTATATTGAACTATCCCTGCATCCCTGGGATGAAGCCTACTTGATCGTGATGGATGATCGTTTTGATGTGTTCTTGGATTCAGTTGGCAAGAATTTTATTGAGTATTTTTGCATCGATATTCATAAGAGAGATTGGCCTGAGATTCTCTTTCTTTGTCGGATCTTTGTGTGCTTTTGGTATTAGTGTAATTGTGGCTTCATAGAACGAGTTGGGTAGTGTTCCTTCTGTTTCTATTTTGTGGAACAGTTTGAAGAGTATTGGTGTTAGGTCTTCTTTGAAGGTCTGATAGAATTCTGCACTAAAACCATCTGGACCTCAACTCAAGCAAGTCAGAAGCCTTCCTATACTCAAAGGATAAGCAGGCTGAGAAAGAAGTAAGAGAAATAATACCTTTCACGATAGCCACAAACCATATTAAGTATCTTGGCGTGACTCTAACCAAACAAGTGAAAGATCTGTATGACAAGAACTTCAAGTCTCTGAAGAAAGAAATTGAAGAAGACCTCAGAAGATGGAAAAATCTGCCATGCTCATGGATTGGCAGGATTAATATAGTAAAAATGAGCATCTTACCAAAAGTAATACACAGATTCAATGCAATCCCCATCAAAATCCCAACTCAATTCTTCATAGAGTTAGAAAGAGCAATTCAAAAATTCATCTGGAATAACAGAAAACCCAGAATAGCTAAAACTATTCTCAAGAGTAAAAGAACCTCTGGGGGAATCAGTATCCCAGACCTCAAGCTGTACTACAGAGCAATAGTGTTAAAAACTGCATGGTATTGGTACAGTAACAGACATGTAGATCAATGGAACAGAATTGAAGACCCAGAAATGAATCCACACTCCTATGGTCACTTGATCTTTGACAAAGGAGCTAAAACCATCCAGTGGAAAAAAGATAGCCTTTTCAACAAATGGTGCTGGCTCAGCTGGAGGTCAACATGCAGAAGAATGCAAATTGACCCATCCTTATCTCCTTGCACTAAGCTCAATTCTAAGTGGATCAAAGATCTCCACATAAAACCAGACACACTGAAACTAATAGAAGGGAAACTAGGGAAGAACCTTGAACATATGGGCATAGGGGAGAATTTCCTGAACAGAACTCCAATAGCTTATGCTCTAAGATCAAGAATAGACAAATGGGACCTCATTAAATTACAAAGTTTTTGCAAGGCAAAAGACACTGTCAAAAAGACAAAGCGGCAACCAACTAACTGGGAAATGATCTTTACCAACCTTACATCCGACAGAAGGCTAATATCCAATATATACAACGAACTCAAGAAGTTAAACTCCAGAGAGGCAAATAACCCTATTAAAAAATGGGGTACAGAGCTACACAAAGAGTTCTCACCTGAAGAATATCTAATGGCTGAGAAGCACCTAAAGAGATGTTCATCATCCTTAGTCATTAGGGAAATGCAAATCAAAACAACCCTGAGATTCCATCTCACACCAGTCAGGATGGCTAAGATCAAAAACACAGGAGACAGCAGTTGTTGGCGAGGATGTGGAGAAAGAGGAACACTCCTCCACTGCTGGTGGAATTGCAAGCTGGTACAACCACTCTGGAAAGCAGTCTGGCGGTTCCTCAGAAAACTGGGCATGACACTCCCGGAGGATCCGGCTATACCACTCCTGGGCATATACCCAGAGATTTTACCTGCATGCAATAAGGACACATGCTCCACTATGTTCATAGCAGCCTTATTTATAATAGCCAGAAGCTGGAAAGAATCCAGATGTCCCTCAACGGAGGAATGGATTCAGAAGATGTGGTATATCTACACAATGGAATACTACTCTGCAATTAAAAACAATGAATTCACGAAATTCCTAGACAAATGGTCAGATCTTGAAAATATCATCCTTAGTGAGGTAACCCAATCACAAAAGAACACACATGGTATGCAGTCACTGATAAGGGGATATTGACCCAGAATCTCAGAATACCCTAGACACAATCCACATATCAATAGATTTCTAAAAAGATGGTAGGAGAGACCCCTGGTCCTGGAAAGACTGGATGTAGGGGAACGCCAGGACAGAGTAACGAGAGGGGGTTGAATGGAGAAAAGAGGGAGGGAAGGGGGCTTATGGGACTTTCGGGGAGGGAGGAAACGGGAAAGGGGAAGTGATTTGGAATGTAAATTAAAAAAATAAAATAAAATAAATAATAAAAAAAGAAAAAAAATAATAAAACTAGGAAGACATGAAAACAATTTTAGTGAATTGTGTATTTATGAGCCAAGTTTACTTAAATTTGACAAGTAAGAATGGCTAATACACTCACTTTCCTAAGCCTCATTTATGATGAAGGAACCCTTTCCACACTCAGCACATTTGCCACTGAAAACAACTGCCGTGCCTAGGACTGAGTTATGTTGCCAGGTCCTTCACATTCCATGAGATGGTTGACAGCAGCTCTGTGCCTTTCTGCTGAAAACAAAACCAAATCAAAAGAGGAGAGGCATGCTTTTTTTGAAACTCCATTCATTCCTCAATTTCTTTAAAGACAAGGTTAGACATGTTGCCTGCTCTACTGAACCACGTTGCACTTGCCCCTCATTCCACTGCTCCAAAGTTCTTCTCAGTGTGGTCAGCAACAACTCAGATTGCCAAACTCAATTCCCACATTGCAGTTTGTTCTTTGACCCTGTTGACCAACCCTCATTCTTGAACTATCTTCCCTCATTTCTGTAATCCCAGTTAAACTCTTACCAGGAAATTCTCATGTTTATTAGTTTCAAAATTCATTTTGAAGGGCTGATAACTAAGTGTAAGTTTCTACCCTATGCCCCTCTACGGCTTGGACCACTCTCCCCACTCCAACTCTCTTTTGACTATGTCTGCTTCTAGTCTCTTGGCCAGCAGGGGTAATTAAAAGCAGTCCTCACTGTGAGTGGCAGTCATGAACACACTTTTGTACTTTTGTAGTTTTCTTGCTTTTTAAGGAATCATTTGAATTGTATTTCATTTGCTAGTCAATCTTTTTATCAACCCAGAAGCTCTTGACTTTAAGACCCATACCAGTATGTTATAGAAATCAGCCCCCTTGGGTTGTTTGATAAAGTTAAGACTAGATAACTGAACACTTTATGGAAAATCTGCCTTGACTTATTATGCCTATCAACACAATGACTTGTACTTGTTCATTCACATGTTCACATATTCTCCTTAAGAAATTATTATAGGGGAGATGGCAGGTCATGGCTGTAAACCCAACATTAGAGAACTCGAGGAGATAGAAGCAGGAGAATCTCATCAAGTTCAATGGCAAGTTGCTGGGTGTTAGTGAGCCACAGGCCAGCCAGGACTGCAGGGCAAGACCTTGTCTCAAAAACAAAACAAAAAGTCAAAATAAAAACAAAAAACAAAAAACAAAACATGAATAGTATGGAAATTTGTGTGTGTGTGTGTGTGTGTGTGTGTGTGTGTGTGTGTGTACTGAACAGTAACCCATGGTAAATAACAATTTTGCTATTAGAAACACAGTGCTACAAGACAAACATAGTGTCTACTCACAAGGTACCAGTCCAGAAAAACAAAACAAAGAATAAAAAACAAACAAACAAGCAAAACCAAACAAAGTAACAAACCTGTAGGGTTTTTTCAAAGCTCACCAATTTTGCAAATGTTATACATCTCGTCAAGTTTAAATTCATGTCCAGCAACCACCTTCCATCCTCTTTCTTTCTCATCAACTTTGGTTCCATTTGTTTATATATGTGTTATGTATATATCTGATAATTGAGTTTGGATATTTTTACAAAATAACTTTTGACTTACAGAAGAGTTGCAAAATAGAGCAAAGAATTTCTGTCATTATAACTTGGATTTCCACGCTTTATATATTTTTCATACAATAGAACATTTACAAATGCTAAGAAAATAACCACAGCAGACTCATTCAGATTTTACAGATTATTTCTCACTAACCCTTCTATTTTATACTCCAGGTATCATTATTGCATTTTTATCGGAAGAAGGCAAACTATGTAACAAAACCCCAACGTATCTCCTTGTTTGTGTAAGTAAATCTTTGAAGTATGGTCATGATTATTGACATATTACCTTTGACCACAGTTATACTTAAGCAATAGCAGTGAGTGGTTATAGCACCACAGAGCCACAAACCTTCAAATATTTGATGCTTTATACCTTATATTAGTGTACTCATTCTTGACTTAGACATGTAGTCCTGTGCCACATAAAGATGTTTCCATCAACAGTAGACCCCATATGAATATTGCCTCCTAATGTTACAATGGAGTTGAAAACATCAGCATCACCTAGTGATGTCAAAGTCAACATGATGTCACATCACAATGTAAAGATCACGTACTTGTGGTACTGATAGAGCACATACCTACTGTGTTGTCAATTGTATGAAAGTACACATAGTTACACACAGTATATATTACTTGACAGTGATAATAAATGATTGTTGCTGGTTATGTATTTCCTCTACCATATTTCAATCATTATTTTAGAGTGTAGTCATGCCTAAGCAAAATGAGTACTAGAGCACAATGTGGCATGTACGTTGGGAGCAGCCTCGTGCATCTCAGATTTACTGTCTCCTGACTGCATCATTTTCTCCTTGTTTGATTTAACCTTTCACCATTTTACTTATGTCTCTAACTGTATAAATTCCACTATTGCTGTCACCAATGAGAATCTATGAGAACTGATGACCTGGAAATGAATTGAAAATTAAGCACTGCAAATGTAGAAAATTAATAACGGCTATTCTGTACTGCTCAGGCATTTCCCATTCACAAGAGCCACTACTTTGAAGAGTTAGGATAAAGTGATGGAAGATATTTAAAATAGTGGGATGAACAAAAAGAAAATCAAAAGGGGTCTAACATCACATAGGAAGACAATTTTAATGATATCTGCATTGATTTCACACAGACCTATGTAGTTCTAAGTATTATAAAGATTGTTGTCAATGCAAAAAAGAAAGTTGAAATGTTGAAAGAAAGAAGTAGATCCAATCCTGATGTTGAACTGTTGTTACCTCTGAGTGGTTTGCAATACACAAGGCCTGTTATTCATTCCATAATGTAAAAGGGAATGGGAAGCATACAAATATTGACATGACGGCAGCTACAGAGTTTTGGGAAACTAGTTAAGCTGATGATAGAAGAAAGATACTTGCACAATAAATCTTCAGTGTGGATGAATCCTTCCTATTTTAGAATGGCAGTCAAATTACAGTTTACTATGCATTATGCTATTCCTTTACAAACCTTCTCATGACATATTTCTCAGACTGTCTTCCCATTAATAAGTATTTGAGGTGATTCCATTGGTTAATTCTTGAAGCTCTTTCATGAACTACTATTCTATTAAGAACGTTTTGTTCATATTGTCGTCTTGAACAATTTTCCCTGTTTCCTCTAGAAGTTTCAGTATTTTGGAATTTAAGTTGAGATCTTTGATCTGCTTTGAATTGATTTTTGTAAAGGGTCAGAGACATAAGTCTAATTTAATTCTCTATTAGGTGTATGTCCAGTTTTGTCAACAATATTTATTAAATAAACCACCTTTCCTCTGGCTGACAAAATTAGGTGTCTATAGCTGTGTATGGATTTGTTTCTAACTACTCTATTATGGTTTATCGGTCTCCATGTCTATTTTGGGTCCAGCATCATGTCACTATGTTGTCTTTCTAATTATGGATCTGTAGTACTTTTAGGCAACATTATTTTTTCCTTAGGATTGCTTTACTTATTCACAGTCTTTTGTATTTCAATGTGAATTCTAGGATTTTGGTTAGCTCTGAAAATAATACCATTAGAGTTTTGAAAGGGTTGCATTGAATTATAAATTATTTTGCTAACAAAGTTGATAATTGGTATTATAGAAAAACTATTGATTCTTTTCTGTGTTGATTTTGTATTCTCCAACTTGATTGAAAATGTTTATCAGATTTAAGAGCTTAGGGAGTCCGGGGCATCTTTTAACTATAGATCCCTGTCATCTAGAAGAGAGATACATCTTTCCCAAACTTTTTCTTCCTCTTGTCTTATTGTGTAGTTGAGACTTCAGCTGTTATATTGAATGAAAATGGAGAGGGAGGCATCCTTGTCTCAGTCCAAGTATAGGAAGTTCTCTCAGTTTTTACCTACATACTGTGATGATGACTTCAGGTTTGTCAAATAAGACCTTTACTATGTTGAGGTATATTTGTATATTTCTATTTTCTTTGAGAATTTATCAGGAGGCACGTTGAACACTGTTACATGCCTTTTCTGTATCTATTAAGATGACCATGTGATTTCTGTCCTCAAGTCTATGTATACAGTATATTGCATGTTTTGGTTTATGTATATTAGAAACAAGCTTGCATCCCTAGGATAAAGCTAATTTGCTCATCGTAATGTGTTTTTTAATTTGGTTTGCAAGGGTTTATTTTCCCCCCTCTAAGAATTTCCGAATCTATATTCATTAGAGACACTTGCCTATAGTTTCCTTTACTTGGTGTGCCTTTCTTGGTCCAGGTTTGGTATCAGGACAATCCTGGCTTTGTAGGAGTTTAGTGTTGTTCACTTCCTTTTAATCTCATGGAACAATTTGAAGAAAGAAGAATTAGTTCTTTCTTGGAAGGTTTAAGAGTGATTGTATTCATCCTTCCTTAAAAGAATCTAGCAATGAGCCCTTCCAGTCCATGGTGCTTCTTTGTGGGGAGATGACTCACCATCACAATCAGTATTGTCTGACTAAATTGTTTATGCTCTGTGGCCTCACTTTGAAAGTAATATGCGATTATAAATTTATTTATTTCAAAATTTCCAGCTCTAAAGAATATGTGATGTATGCCTTAATGACGTAGTTTTCATTGGACTCTCTTGCAAATAGTCCCTTTATATCTCAAACTCTGTGGATTTGAGTCTTCTGTCATTTTTAGTTTGGCTAAGGGTTTATAAATCATGCTAATTTTTTCAAAAAGCCCATTATTTGTTTAATTTCATGAATTGAGCCTCCATTTCATCAATTTCTGACATTTGTTTGTTATTATTTATGTGTACTATTATCTGTACTATTTCTTTCTACCTACTATGCTTGTATTTGATATCTTCTTATTTCTCTAAATTGTCACTATATGTTTACAATGCTTAGGGATATACACTTCCCTTTCAGTGTTGCCTTGGTTCTGTCCTAGAGGTCCCAATGGTTGTGTTTTTATTTTCATTTCATTTTAGGATTTAAAATTTGTCCTTCTTTATTTCTTCAGTGGTCCAATATTTATCAAAAGTACACTGTCTGGTCTCTAGTTACTGTGTATTTTCTGATGTTATCCTGGCTATTATTTCTGGGGGATTGTTACTCCTTTGTGATGTTACATTACACTTCAAGCATGTCACTCAGAAAGACTCATTAGAAGACATTTTCCCAATGGACCATTTCACCCACTGCTCTATGTCACGAGTAGCCTGGCTTCCTTTTCATCTGTGATGAGGCAATCACTTTCCTTTTTTTTTTAATGTTTTTTTATTGAATATTTTCTTTACTTACATTTCTTTCCTTTTTTTAATATTCTTTTTTTATTAGATATATTCTTTATTTACATTTCAATTGATTTCCTCTTTACTGGAACTCCCTTCCCCAAAAGTCCCATAAGCCCTCTTCCCTCTCCCTGTTCACCAATCAAACCCTTCCCTCTTTCCTGTCCTGGTATTTTCCTACACTGCTGCATTGAGCCTTTCCAGGACCAGGGGCCCCGCCTCCTTCTTCTTGGGCATCATTTGATATGTGAATTGTTTCTTGGGTATTCCAAGCTTCTGGGCTAATATCTGCTTATCAGTGAGTGCATGCCATGTGTGTTGTCTTGTGATTGGGTCACCTCACAGGGGATGACATTCTGCAGTTCCACCCACTTGCCTAAGAATTTCATGAATTCATTGTTTTTAATAGCTGAGTAGTATTCCATAGTGTAAACATACCACATTTTCTGTATCCATTCTTCCATTGAAGGACATCTGGGTCCTTTCCAGCTTCTGGCTATTATAAATAAGGTTGCTATGAATATAGTGGGGCATGTGTTCTTATTACATACTGGAGAATCCTCTGGGTATATGCCAAGGGGTGGTATAGCAGGGTCCTCCGGTAGTATTGTGCTGAGCTTTCTGAGGAACCACCAGACTGATTTCCAGAGTAGTTGTGGCAGCTTGCAATCAATCCCACCAGCAGTGGAGGAGTGTTCCTCTTTCTCCACATCCTGACCAGCACCTGCTGTCTCCTGAGTTTTTGATCTTAGCCATTCTGACTGGTATGAGGTGAAATCTCAGGGTTGTTTTGATTTTCATTTCCTAGATGACTAAGGATGTTGAACATTTCTTTAGGTGCTTCTCAGCCATTCGATATTCCTCAGGTGAAAATTCTTTGTTTATCTCTGTACCCCATTTTTTAATAGGGTTATTTGGCTCTCTGGAGTCTAACTTCTGGAGTTCTTTGTATATCTTGAATATTAGCTCTCTGTTGGATATACAGTTGGTAAAGATCTTTTCCCAATTTGTTGGTTGCCGTTTTGTCCTTTTGACAGTGTCCTTTGCCTTACAGAAACTTTGCAATTTTATGAGGTCCCATTTGTCAATTCTTGATCTAATGATACCTTGGTCAAGGAAGAAATAAAGAAAGTGGAGAGGGAATGCATTAGCAGTTTAACGACACACCTGAAAGCCCTGGAACAAAAAGAAGCTAATACACCCAAGAGGAGTAGAAGGCAGGAAATCATCAAACTCAGGGCTGAAATCAACCAAGTAGAAACAAAAAGAACCATACAAAGAATCAACAAAACCATGAGCTGGTTCTTTGAGAAAATCAAGATAGATAAACACTTAGCCAGAGTAGCCAGAGGGCACAGAGACAGTACCCAAATTAACAAAATCAGAAATGAAAAGGGAGATATAACAACAGAAACCGAGGAAATTCAAAAAATCATCAGATCCTACTACAAAAGCCTGTACTCAACACACCTGGAAAATCTGGAGGAAATGGACAATTTCCTAGACAGATATCAAACACCAAAATCAAATCAGGATCAAATAGACCAGCTAAACAGTCTCATAACCCCCAAAGAAATAGAAGTGGTCATTGAAAGTTTTCCAACCAAAAACAGGCAATCACTTTCCTAGGGTAAGAAAAAATTTCAGTTTGTTGCCTTTGCCAATAACAAAAAATATAGATCCCAGTAGCAAAGCTGTTGTCCTGAATAAAAAGTACCCATACAGGTAGCATTATACAGAGTCAGCAAGTTATTCTTAGGAATTATTCATCTATCTGTCTGTCTATCTATCTATCTGTCTGTCTGTCTGTCTGTCTGTCTATCTATCTGTCTGTCTGTCTGCCTATCTTCTCTACATATGGTCATATATATGATATGTTTTTATATTTATATTTAACTGTCCATATATATATATGAACATATTAACATATACACAGTTAAAGAAAAAGAGGGTAGAGGTAATGGATTTGAAAGAGAGCAAGGGAGTACATGGGAGGGTTTGAGGGGAGAAAAGTGAGAGGAAATGTATTGCTCTCTAGTTCTGGGGCACATCCAGAACATCACGCCGGACTTGACTGACATACCCTGACCAAATGAGGTATGTCACAGATGGGTTAGCAGCAGTGTCCAGACTTTCTTAGCAACAGTTTTCAGATGTTTCCAGCAACAGTTTCCAGCCCCTCATACCCCAGCAATGATTCAGAATGTCCCTAGAGATAGAGTCAACAGATTAAGATAGAAGTCACCCTCCCTAGAATTCCCCTAATGTGCTTTAAATCAGGCCTGCAAGCTCACTTGGTCTCCTCCATCTTGGAAGATGGTTGACCCCAGCATACTGGACTTCTGCAGAATAAAACACTCTTTGCTCTTTGCATACTATTTGAGTCTGAGTATCATTCTTTGGCAAATCATGGACCCTTACAATAACCTGGTAACACAGCAACTGCAAAAGTTTACATACTGGAATAATTAAAATGCTATACATGTAATAAAAACTATAAATTAAAAATTAAATACTAAAACAGTACAAAGACAAATGGGCAATGAAACAAAATATGAAGTTTTATGTTCTGAGCCAATGATCCTTCCTGAATGATTTTATTTTTAATTAATTAATTACAACTAATCAAATTTAATTAGTTGTAAGCTACCATATGGGTGCTGGAAATCAAACTCCAGTTTTCTGGAAAAGCAGCCACTTCTGTTAACCACTGAGTCATCTCTCAAGCCCTCTCAGTTTTATTTCTAAATTCAAATTGTGCTTCAGAATAATGTGGCTACTCTGAATCCTAGAAGTCACAGAATCCAGTTTTAAGCTGAAGTCAAGACCCAAAGACATGTGACCTCAAAAAATGCAGAGTATGTTTAGTATCAACCCCTTCTAGGTTAAACTGATATAGAATGAAAAATATTTTCTCTCAGAAATACTGTCTAATTCCTCCATTGTTTACTTTGCATTTTGTTTGCTTTTTTCTTCTTCGTTTTAATTTGGAATTCCTGGCTCACACTGACGTCATTTAGTTATGATACTGTTGAAGTAAAATTAATTTTCTTATCCATATAAACTGGGGCTACTGTGCATTTTAACATGTTCATGTTTTCCATATGATACCTTGCATAGATGAGGCTGTTTCTAAACATCTTTGTTTTTCCCAATATTAGGGAGAAACATATGAACGCATTTGTGGGTTAACTAGGATGCTTCTAAATTGAGATTTTATATATTCACTTCTATGGGATGGCTGAGAGCTAAGCGAGCCAAGGAACTGTGCCTTGCCCTAGACCAGAACAGAACTGGGAGGGTAAGTCCCCAGCAATCGTGAGATATATGAGTTAGGGAAAAGGCTTAAAGATCAAGACTGACATTGAATAGAAAGTTTGGGCTGTATTTGCTGTGCAGAGATCTTGGAAGCATAATTCTGAGCTGTCTACTAGCTCACTCATGTATCATACAACTGGTCCATGATTACTCTAATTTCAGTTATATACTTCAAAGGCTGTAAAAGAAGAAATATAAGAGAATATGTTGCTTTGTGATTGGTCTCAAGATAATGTAAAAGAATAGTCTTCTTATGACAGCTTACCTTTCCCCCAAACATACAGCTTACAGTAAGTGCTGTTCGATCAATATATATTTAGAAACTGGAATATGCAGGGAAAATAAGCAAAGTTTAGACTTCATGGGATGGTGAAGAAGGCTGTGATAAAATAAATGAAGAAAGATACATAAGCCACCAAACTGCTGAGAATGTTTCTAAAGAAAAATGGATCAATCAAAAGATAGACCAAGGGGGCACTCTTACAGTGTTGAAGTTGTTTCACACAAACAAAAACTTACTAAAACTTTCGAGTCTTAGTAACCCAGTCTTTCAAGTGTTTATGTGTATTGTAAGTTGTTGAGTGCTAGATTAGTCTCTTTCAACTACTCCCTAAGTTGAAAAAAAAAGATAGAGAGAAATACAAGAATAGGGAGACCTTAATTCAGGGAACATACATCTTCTGATTTCTAAGTACAAAAACTGGAACTGTAGTCATCCAAATCTGATGAACCATAATGCAATATAGAGTAAACATGATGAGAATAACTTTAAACCAGGGATAAGAGGGAGTGAGGGTCTATCTAAGTTGATAGAGTGCTTGCCTAGAATACGTGAAAATGATGGGTTCAACCTCTATACCCCATTAACCTAGTGTGGTGGCATATACTGATAATCTTAACATTCCAGTAGACTCAGTAAGATCAGAAATTCAAAACATATTTGGTTACATAGTGAGCTTGAGGCTAGCCTGTGACAAAAAAAAAAAGAGGTAAGAAGGAGGAAGTGGAGAAGGAGATAAAGAGGCAGAATGGAATACAGGGAGGGAGCTGATCATGAGGAAGGAGAAAGAAGAACAGGAAGTAAGAGGAGGTGAAGAAGAGGAGGAAGATGAGGAAGAATAAGAAAAAGTGGTAGAGAGACAAAAGAGAGAGCAGGCCGAGGAGGAAGGATTGGCAGTGGGTAAAGTCTAGCAGAAGAGAGAGAGAGGATCAAGAACTGAGTTCTTGATGATCCATTCTAAATGGATAACTTCCTGTTTGGGTAACAACAAATGTTACAAGAACAGCAATGTGCATTACTCATAGTTTACAGGTAAGCTGTAACTTACCTGTAAAAGACTGGAACTAATGAAGGACAAACAGCTTATATTATATCACAGTTAGTGCTAGAACAGGACTGCAAATCTTTTAACCTCTCTGCAGTATTTTTGCAGCACCTCTCTAGCAAAATAAATCTTCATCTACAGACTGAGTTTTGCAATCTGAGATAATGTCTGAAAATAATTTACCAGCCCTAGGTGTGTGGGTTCCTCACTTTATCCTTTCCCTCACCCCAGTTACATTTCTACTAGTGTCTCAGTCCTACACACTGATAGGCTACAGGTCTTATCATATGACATTCTTTCTGCCTAGGAATGGATACCTCCCATTATCTCCTAGTACATACTGATTCCTCTCTTGGTTTAAGTGTATCTTCCTTGTACTTAAATACTATTTACTAACATCAAGTTTTTTATTTTATATTTATTTAGGCTGTTCTTTGATGTCTCTTTCTCCTATTAGCCTTATAATAACATGAAGGCAAGCCAGTATTATCCTTACTACCTATTCCAATGCCTGATTCAGAGAAATTGTTCAGTTAAACAGTTAAGGGAGTGGCTGAGATTACTTCTGATGCAGAAATCATGATCATTTTGAAATAATTTGTTCATGTTCAAAATTCAATCTAGATCATATCCCCATGCTCAAGAATCACTTCATCTATTTATAACCCCCCAGCTATTTGGATTTAATTCCTATGAAGTGAATGGAGCCGGGAAATCTTTGTCTTTACATTATGCCTCTTCAATGTGTCTAATACAAATAGTCCATGGTCAGCATTGTGAAAAACATTGCCAAGAAACAGATGTTTCCAAAGAAAGTAAGTAAAAGTCTGTTCTACCCTTGGGTTGCATCCAAACTAAAGATGATTGGTAGGAAGAAGGGAAGCATGACTACAGAGTCAAATGGAGCTGCAGAACATAAATGATGAGTATCTGAAAGGGTTTAAAATAGCTATAAAATAGGAGGCAGTTAAGTCTGAATTATAAAACAGTATATCTTTATTATCTTCTCAGTTTTAATTGTCAGGGGAGACCGCATATCAATCTGCCTCGGTATATCTTGAATAGTCTTTCTATATGAAATACAAGGTAACAAGAAATTGTAGTAAAAATTGATTAAAGGCACTGTTTTGTTGGTCTGGTATCAGGCATATACCACCTCTGACTCTTACAATTTTTCTACATCCTCTTCCACATAAATATCTGGGCCTTTAGGAGAGGGTTTTTGAGACAGACTGTTCTGAATTCTTTTACTCTCTTCACATTGTCCAATTGTGAATCTGTGTCATTTCTCATCTACTGGAAGAAGCTTCTCTGATGACTGTTGAGTAATGCTATGACCTGTGGATATAGCAATAAATCATTTTATTGCTTTGCTCCTTTCTCAGAATAAAAGCATCAGGCTTTCCCTAGGTCCATGATCTATCTAGTCTTGGGTTCTTTGCCCTTAACAGTGTCAGGCATGGATTCCATCTCGTGGAGTGGGTCTGAAATCCAATCAGAAAATGGTCTGTTACTTCTGTAACATTGGTGAAGCTGTTGAACCAGTGTATCTTGGAGGTATGTTGATAATGTAGGAGGCAGTGTGTATAGCTGGGTGATATTAATTATTGCTTTTACTTCTGGTAGCAGGCAGCATACCTTTTGCACCATGAATGCTAATCCTTCTGGTTGGGCACCAGCTTTATTTCTCTGAGTTTGATGATATCACTTGAGTAAACTGTTCTCAGAAAGTCTTGTCCCTTTTCTACAAAAGTTCATTCCTTCACATGCTATTAAAACGGAATCTTTTGTAAATAAAGTTGTTGCTTCATTTTTATTGATTCTTAAATTATTTTGGAAGTGATGATAAAAGCATACAAGTCAAAGTCTAAAACATACTCAGAATACCACGTGAAAGTCACCTCTGGCACTTTTCCCTGGCTTCCTTCCTCCTGTGGTTTTAAAAGATCTTTTCACACATTTTATTTTCAAATAAAGGAGATAATCTTGTATATGATAAAACGACAGATAACGTTTTCTACCCATTTCCATTTAGATATACTAGAGTTCAGCATTATGTCACCTATTTGACTTTTTTTCTCTGAGCTACTTACTGAAAACATTTATGTAATGCAGGATGTTTTGTAACTTATTTGATCTAATCTCAATGAATAAACAACTTTACTGCATCTGACAGTTTGATAGATATTGATGTAAATATTGCTTATTTGCCTTTATGCTCTTGGAAACCTCCAATGAGTAGCATTTGTCTACTGCCTTTCCTGGCCTCTAAATACTAAGATTCTTAGAGGAGTGAGCTTAGGCTATCTTTCATTCACCATTTGAATCTTTATCCAAGCATTACCTAGTTTTAAATATTTACATGTTTATCACACTCAAATTATACCTCTACAATGCCTTTTCTGCATATGAAAATGTCTTTCTTAAAATCTCCAGTGACTTCCTGGCTTATCTCATGGCTGCCCTGTGATTTGTTGTTTACATATGTGTAAATGGCTCACTTTTTCAAGGAAACATCCATATCTAGTAAGTCATCAGATTCTATGGTAACATGCTGCTGCTGTCAATCCACATATTTCTCTTGGAATGACCACAATAGATGGTTAACTGGGCTATTCATTTTATCTTTGTCTTTCTACATTCATTCATTTCCATAGGACACTCACTCTTTTCAAAACACCCAAAGTTGTCTGCTTTATAGTTCCTCTGCATTGGACAGTCTTTCTTCAGCTCTGTACATGGTTACTTCCTGCTCATGATTTAGAACATGCCACCAAGAAAGGAAAGGTTTCTGTACAGACACTTTCCAAATAGCTTTCTCAGGCTATTCTCTCAGAGAGTGCCTCACTGGATGGTGAATAGAAAGTATCATAAACTATAATGACTCCATTTACATCATGTTTAAATTGCATATTTTTCCTTTGCTAGTAGGCTATAGGAGAAATTCTACCCAACAGGAGCATTTAGTAGAAGAATGCCCAATTTTGTTCTAAGGCCTCTGGGAAATAACAGGGCAAATAAATACCTCAACACCGAGAGATGTAGGCCATAAAACTTACTCCTACACCCATGCACATGCTTGTAGCACTAACTAGACTCTGTGGGGGTTTTTTAAAGAAAGAACCCATGAACCTGGAAGGAAAAAGTTGTAGCAGGGTCTAGAGAGGAGTTAGAGGAGAGGGAATGGTGGTAGATTTGGTCAACTTGTATTATATGCATGTATGGAATTCTCAATAAAAATTGGCATCCTGAGAAACACAGACAGAATAAGGGTGAAAGTGGATCTAAGAGATGGACACAAATTATAGTGTAGGTTGAAGACACAAAAAGGGTGAGTTTAACGGCAAATCAGGAGGAAGTGTGTAGAAATAGCAGGAAAACAAAATCTTTCCTGGATCCACGATGTGACTCAATTAATGATGATGATGATGATGAAGATGATGACAACAATGTTCATTAAATAAAGGATGGATATGCAGAGGAATATTTATATTCTCTAAATAACATGCCTCAAAACAGCACTATCAAAGATTTTGGGAAGCTACTGTAGAGATAAGTGTTGGTATTCTGTCTGGACTTCACCCCCACAGTTACCTGGCAACAGCCAGGTAGACCTGGCCCACTATAAATGGGGCTGCTTGCCCCTTCCTTGCTCTCTTGTTTTCTTACTCTCTTGCCTCTTGCCCATTGTTTCCCCTCTCTCCCCATTCCCTCCCCCCCCCCAGTGTGGTCATGGCCAGCCTCTAGTTCTCTACTCTCTCCTCTCTGCCTTTCTCTTTCTTAATTCCCCTCCCCATGCTCTGAATAAACTCCATTCTATCTTTTACTGTTGTGTGGCTGGTCCCTCAGGGGAAGGGATGCCTTGGCATGGGCCCACCAAGACGTCCCCTTCCCCCACACCTCACCACACCCCCATAGAACATATTCTTATACCTATTTCTCTTTTTATGATCACGACATTGGTGCCGTGACTCTCTGGGAAAGGAAACAGCAGGAGAGAAGGCTTCGGCTTCCATGACTTCCAGCAAGCAATGAAACTGTGAAACCAGAGACTGAAAGGTTTAGTGATACCTCTAAGTGGAGTAAATATGGAGAAAAAGTGTAGAGACTGAAGGAAAGGTCAACCAGAGACTGTCCCACCTGGGGATTCATTCCATATGCAGTCACCAAACCCTGACACTATGGTGGATGCCAAGAAACGCTTGCTGAAAGGAGCCTGATGTGGCTGTCTACTGAGAGGCCCTACCAGAGCCTGACCAATTGAGTGCGGGGTCCCCAATGGAAGAGTTAGAGAAAGGACTGAAGGAGCTGAAGGGGTTTGCAACCTCATAGGAAGAACAACAATATCAACCAACCAAACGCCCCCCCCCCCCAAGCTCCTAGGTACTAAGCCATCAACCAAGGAGTACATGTGGCTCCAGCTGCACATGTAGCAGACATGCCTTGTTGGGAATCAATAGGAGGAGAGGTCTTTGGTCCTATGAAGTCTTGATAGATGCCCCAGAGTAGGGGAATTGAGGGCGTAGAGATTGGAGTTGGGTGTGTGGAGGAACACCCTCATAGAAGCAGGGGGAGGGAGGATGGGATAGGAGGTTTCCAGGAAGTGGGGGGGGGTGGGAAAGGAGATAACATTTGAAACGTAAATAAAGAAAATAGCCAATAAAAAACATAAAAAAGAAAAAAGAAAATGCATGCTATTAAAATTAAAATAAGAAAGTGCAGGAATTCTCCAAAATAGAATGTCAAATTCTATAAGAAATATTAATAAAACTGGGCAGATGAAAGAAAAACATTAGAATTCTTTCACAAGAATTTAAAGTAATTTTATTTCTGAAATTTGCAACTGCAAAAAAAAATAACAAAAATAAGCAAACAAACAAACCCAAACAAGTGAGAAGAACCTTCTAATAAAAAGACAAGTATGATTACAGGGACATAGAAAAGAACTTATCATCCAGTTTTGTACTATCTGAGGTGCAAGAATTTTACCACAAGTTCAGCAACATGGTTCAGTTTGTAAAAGAATGGGAAGAGTGGGAACTCAAGACTTCAGTCCCAGAACCCGTAGAAGTGATCTCCCAAAAGTTGTCCTCTGTTCTTCACATGTGTGCCATGCCAAACACCTGTACTCTCACACATGCAGATCTTAAACACAGACACACACAGACACACAGACACACACACACACACACACACACACACATTCAATAATACTAATATTTTAAGTGAATTTTAACATTTTTACAAGCATCAACGTACATAATTTGTTTCTTTTAATCACATGTATTTTCCAGCCTACCTATTGGGTATCATCTTAAAATATCAATGTTTCCTTTGTTTTTAAGATACCTGGAATCCCTGACTAATGCTTTCCTGGCTCACCAACATTTTAGCCTGTCATAGCACATCACTGGATGGGTACAAAAGGGAGTAAATCTGAGAAGAGTATGTGTAGGGTAAATATGATCAAAGCTCACATGAACAAAAAGAAAAAAATTCACATGAACCTCTCAAAGAAATCCTGGAAATTTTTGATCATCTAGAAAAAGAAGAGATGGAGACTTATTGTTGATGAAAGGATTTATCAGGCTGTCGCAGTTTCAGTGCATTTTATAGAGGAAAACCCTGGGTGGTATGCAGCAAGAACACTTGGAGAAGAGGTGGAAATAATGAGTGCAGGAACCTTTGAAAGGAATTTTGCTAAGAGAGGGGTTGGGGTAAGCATTGTGCTTTTTTATTAAAGCAGTGGTTCTCAGCCTTCCTAATATTTTGACCCTTTAATACAGTTCATCATGTTGTGGTGACCCCAACCATAAAATTATTTTATTTGCTACTTCATAACTGTAATTTTTGCTACTGTTATGAATCATAATGTAAACATCTGATATGCAAGATATCTGATTTGTGACCCTCCCAAAAGAAGTCATGGTCCACAAGTTGAGCATTGCTGTCTTAAAGCAAAAGCAAACACAGTACCATTTCCATCCAATTCCAGAGAATTGAAAAGGAGCAAAAGCTAATAGCAGAAGATGAGGAAAACAACAAAGTCCTGAATGGCATGCGCTAGGACACAAGAGTCTTGCTTTCATAGACAAAAGAAAGTTAAACTACTGTAATGGGTGTAACAACATGCTATATGCAGACTGATACTGGAGGATGTGGAAGGTATGTTGGGTATGTGGCAAGTCTACGGGCATCCCTGAGTCCTCCAATTTTCTCAGTGATATCAACTGATCATGAGGGTGGATAAGCCATGTTGGATGTTTGAGGGCAATAGGAAGCCTGAGTAATTAAGGGACCTTATGTGATTTTGGACATAGGGTAAGTCATTCTTGATGGACTCAGACTGGGAGTAAGTAGCATTAGTCAGAAAATAAGTAGCTGAAATCTTAAGCATTATTCATCCAGAAAATAATCTAAGTAAAATTCATCCAGAAAAAAAGTATGAGCCTGTCTGAGCATATGATACTCATAAAGCATAAACCCTCAGTTATCTTTTATGGCTTAGCACAGAAGAGCTGAGTTTCAGCGTGTTTGCTTTTCATTGCAACACTTTGCCTAGGCTACTGGGAACCATAGGCCAATTCCCTTTTAGACGCTCTGCATTTTACTTTAGTTATTATTTAACAGGAACCGTATCAGCTATGAGGCACATCCAGGGGAAGGGTCAGTTTTTGAGTTTCTGTTAAGACAGATGTGAGGTTCCTTTTTACCTTGTTTCTTTGTTCCCCGTCGCCCTGTTTACTGTGACTCGTGAGAAAAATCCAGTCTTTTCTGCTTCATGTTGGTGACAGTGAGTCAGGAGGGCCACGGACCTTATAAGAGATTCAATTGATGAGATAAAAAAATAATTGAAGTTGCCGCCCATCATAGGGAAAAGGGGAATTTGTATTTTTAGGTCTGGTTTAGTGCAGTCATAAAACAGTAATTTCTCAATGCCTACAGAACATGGGATCATCTCTGTCTTGTTCATTCCTGTGGACATTAAAGTGAAAGAGACTGAGTTATGCAGATTTTCTCACTTTGAGCATTTAGTGTTTTTAAAACTATGTCAATTTTAAGGGAAGTACTAAGAATTCAGTAGTCCTTAGCAGAACTCTGGGAGAAACATTTTGACTTGGATTTGAAATAGATGATAAAACATGTACGATGGATGGAAAGGGGAGAAAATTATATGTATAACTCTTGATAATTTGATTCATTACATGTCGATTTCATACACAGTTCCCTTATTGTTTGTCTAATAATATACAGAATATGCAAGGGCTCTTCTGCAGTAATCTATACCTCCGAAATACTCCTAAACTCATATGAAACTTCCTGCAGGTTACAGGGACTATGCGGACACATAAACAAAACTAAAGAAGAAAGAATACAACTATGGTCCAGTGCCCACTGGCCTATACAATGGTATTCTGCCTACATGGCGTCAACTTGCTAATGTAGCCATAAAACTGAATACATTTTACATGGAAATTGCATCTTTTCAAGAAAGAAATTTTGAGATGCCAGTTTTTCAAAGGAGGAAAAATGAGTTATATCATGCCACAGACATGGTACATTTGGATCATTCACAGGTTTTTAAAAACAGGTTTAAAGGAGTTGCTGGAGATCTGAATAGTCCCTACTTCTGATATGGTACTTGGTCAATATTATCAAACTAGGAAGTTGAGGGTTACATAAAGATGAAGAAAGGGATTTATTATTCTAAACACTATTTTATGCGTTAAAGTTTATGAGGAACACTAATTAAAATTTTGTTAAAGTAACAGAGACTATTTAATTCAGAGATATGTGAATTCAGTCACATATACACATTTATGTGTATAAATATATATTCTACAGTGATTCATTAATTTTAGATGATGTCTAGACTTATTCCTGGCATTATATAGTCCCCATTCATTCAGCAAGGCTACAACTAACATTTTCTTTTCTTGCTATATGTGTTCTATTTCATGTTAGAGAAATAGAGAGGAATAGAAATTCAAGTTTCAAGAGACTTGGCCATACTCAGCCATCAGAGGAAGAGGCCTCTACCCTAAATTACAGGTAATGCCTTTTTAGGAAATATGTTGTTACGGGATCTTATGCAGACTGGCTGCAGAGTAAAGGACTATAGTATCCAGAAGGAACTCTTGAAAAGGTATAAAGATTAGGACATCCAAGTATACCTCTTCAATGAAAGGCAGTCTCCTCCTGAAAATATTGATGGAGTTGCTAGTGTTACTTTCATGTGCCACATGGCCTCTATCTTCTGGTATGCAGGGTATTTCAGAAAGATATATGTGTTTATAAAAGCGTAAGCTAGAAGTTAAGACCAGTTCACATTAAAATCCCTGCTAAGCTGATAGCTACTCAATGTTGAACAAGTTACACAACCTTTCTAGAGCTGGCTTCTTTATCTTAAGGAAAAGATAAGAGCATAGAACAGGATTATGTTGCATGTTATGAGTAAAATAAACACAGTAATTCATGGCACATGCAAATGCATAATAAAATTTCAAAGAAAATGTACAAATCCTTGCTAGAATTCTTGGCAATACTGAGATATGAAATAAACATACTCTTCCTTAAATAACAAAATTTTAAATGGAATGGAATTTTAAAGAAAGCTTCAAATTTATAACAGTGAACCCAGGAGGTAATACACCCAAAGTATCTATGTTAAACCAAAATCACTTTGAAGGATTTCTATATAAGTGGAAGGGTTGGCTATTATGCATACCTATCTGAGGGACAAATAAGATAAAATATAAATACACACATTCATTTTTGGGGTTCAGTTTGTTTATTTTATTAATTATTTGCCTTTCTGCAGATGAGTGTGGCAGGAAACATATTACAGGAATTTTAAAAGAGAAGAACAAAGTAATAGCAACAAATTTAGATGACTTAATTTATGAAAAATATAGAAGAAATTATAGGCCAAACGCAGATAATTTAATTTTTGTTGTCTACAGCTGGATGATATTTTATTCGCTGGTCTTGCTGTCTTAGAAGAGGACTAAATGTAATGTGTAACTCTGAGGAAGCAGCGGCAAGCCTTCATATCCCACTTTACTTGCCAATATTTTATGACCAAACAGATGTGCATGTGAATCACACCTGCTCACCCTCCAGAAACCTTGCTTCAGTCAAACACTTGGAAATAACTTCTGCCTAGAAGAGAGAAAATGTCCTAAAGAGTCTTGAAGGTCAGACAATGAAGGTGTCGGCAGCTCCTGACCAAGGGCACAGTTGAGACATATAGTCACATTTTCACAGTTTCACAGGACTCGAGGGAGCACTGGATAACCAATCAATGAAAACCTATTAGGTGAGAAAATAAGGCCGGAGAATGTGCAGAGAACAATGAGAGGCAGCTTTCCCTGCAGATGCTGTTCAGAAAAATTGAGAATGGCAATAGCCTTGCTGATAGCCTAACAGCAGGCTCACTGCATTTTGAAAGTCAAAGTTGCACTCAGAGAAGATGAAAGGTATTGTACTTGGCGTTAGCTGTTTTGATTCCTCTTAAAGTATTTTGGTTTGGTTTATGCAATATATCACAACTTAGAAGAGAAGGCTGGTACTCTTTCTGTAACGGTGTAGTAATAAGGAGAGACTTTCTTCATTCTGTAATATCAGCTGTGCTATGCCAGGCTGAGACTTTTCTTCTCTCAGGTGATGGCCTCTTGCTATTTCTTCCTGGTTATTTGGTACTGGCTGGAATTTACTGAGGTATGCTTGAAAACATCACAATTATTTTTCATTCTTTGCAGACATGTGATTTATTGTTGGTGACAGCAAACCAACTATCCCTGTTGCATCTACCTTTTATACAGACAGAAACCAAACTTGAGGTGATCCTTCAGTCTCCCAACTGATGATCTCTCTACTGGTCCCAATTCAATGCTGTTAAGGACTTCACATCTTTTGTATTTAGTTTTGGTTTCCTAGTAAAGTCTTTGCCACACAAATATGTTTTAATATCTAAATTTTTCTTAATGTATAAAACACATAAGAAAGTTAAACACATTATAAGATTGAATTTTCTGAAAAAAAAAAAACATCATATAAATATACCCAGTAACTGAAATACAGGCAGAAAATGACATACTACTCTGATCCCTTTGGAATTCTACCCAGAACTTTTTTTAGATATATTCTTTATTTACATTTCTTTTTTTTAGATATATTTATAAATTATATACATTTTAAATGTTGTCCCCTTTCCCGGTTCCCCCCTCCCCCGAAAATCCCTTAAGTCATGTCCCCTTCCCCAATGAACCCTCCCCCGCTTCCCTGTCCTGGTATTCCTCTACACTACAGCATCAAGTCTTTCCAGGACCAAGGGTCTCTCCTCACTTTGGTGTCTAACAAGAGCATCCTCTGCTGCCTATGTGTCTGGAGTCATGGCTAACTCCATGCATACTCTTTGGTTGATGGTTTTATCCCTGGGAGCTCTGGGAGTACTGGGTGACTCATATTGTTCTTCCACCTGTGGTGCTGCAAAACCCTTCAGCTCCTTGGGTCCTTTCTCTAGCTCCCCCATTGGGGACCTTGTGCTCAGTTCAATGACTGGCTGAGAGTATCCCCCTCTGTATTTGTCATGCAATAGGAGAACCTCCCAGATGATAGCTATATCCAACTCTGGTCAACTAGCACTTGTGGGCATCCACAATAGTGTCTGGGTTTTGTAACTGTATATAGGATGGATCCCTGGGTGGGGTAGTCTCTGGATGGTCTTTCCCTCAGACTCTGCTCCACACTTTGTATCTATATCTTCTTCTGTGGGTATTTTTCCCCTTTCTACAAAGATCCAAGGATCCATACTTTGTTTTTCCTTCTTCTTGGGCATCATTTGATATGTGAAATGTGTCTTCAGTATTCCAAGCTTCTGGAGTAATATCCACTTATCAGTGAGTGCATGCCATATGTGTTCTTTTGTGATTGGGTTACCTCACTCAGGATGATATTTTCCAGTTCCATCATTTGTCTAAGAATTTCATGAATTCATTGTTTTTAATGGCTGAATAGTACCCCATTGTGTATATATACCACATTTCTGTATCCATTCCTCGGTTGAGGGACATCTGGGTTCTTTCCAGCTTCTGGCTATTATAAATAGGATTGCTAGGAACATAGTGGAGCATGTGTCCTTACTACATGCTGGAGAATCCTCGGGTATATGCCCAGGAGTGGCATAGCAGGGTCCTCCAGTAGTGTTATGCACAATTTTCTCATGAACTGACACACTGATTTCCAGAGTGGTTGTAACAGATTGTAATCCCACCAGCAGTGGAGGAGTGTTCCTTTTTCTCCACACCCTAGTTAGCACCTGTTGACTCCCGAGTTTCTGATCTTAGCCATTCTGACCAGTGTGAAGTGAAATCTCAGGGTTGTTTTGATTTGCATTTCCCTGAAGACTAAGGATATTGAACATTCTTTAGGTGCTTCTCAGTCATTAGATATTCCTCGGGTGAAAATTCTTTGTTTAGCTCTGTACCCCATTTGTTAATAGGGTTATTTGGTTCTCTGGAGTCTAACTTCTTGAGTTCCTTGTATATATTGGATATTGGCTCTCTGTCAGATGTAGGGTTGACAAAGATCTTTTCCCAATTTGTTGGTTGCCATTTTGTCCTATTGACAGTGTCCTTTGCCTTATAGAAACTTTGTAATTTGATGAGGTCCCATTTGTCAATTCTTAGATCTTAGGGCATAAGCTATTGGTGTTCTGTTGAGGAAATTTTCCCCTGTGCCGATGTGCTCGAGGCTTTTCCTCATTTTCTTTTCTATTAGTTTCAGTGTGTCTGGCTTTATGTGGAGGTCCTTGATCCACTGGGACTTGAGCTTAGTACAAGGAGATAAGAATGGATTGATTTGCATTCTTCTGCATGCTAGCCCACAATTGAGACAGCACCATTTGTTGAAAAGGATATATTTTTTTCCACTGGATGGATTTAGCTCCTTTGTCAAAGATCAAGTGACCATAGGTGTGTGCATTCATTTCTGGGTCTTCAATTCTATTACATTGATCTACCTGCCTATCACTGTACAAATACCATGCAGTTTTTAACACTATTGCTCTGTAGTACTGCTTAAGGTCCAGGATACTGATTTCCCCAGAAGTTCTTTTACTCTTGAGAATATTTTTAGCTATCCCAGATTTTTTGTTATTCAGATGAATTTGAGAAGTGCTCTAACTCTATGAAGAATTGAGTTGGGATTTTGAGGGGGATTGTATTGAATCTATATAATGCTTTTGGCAAGATGGCCATTTTTACTATATTAATCCCACCAATCCACGAGCATGGAAGAGTTTCCCATCTTCTGAGGTCTTCTTCAATTTCTTTCTTCAGAGACTTGAAGTTCTTGTCATACAGATCTTTACTTGTTTGGTTAGAGTCATACCAAGATACTTTATATTGTTTGTAACTATTGAGAAGAGTATCATTTCCCTAATTTCTTTCTCAGCCTGTTTATCCTTTGAGTATAGTAAGACTACTGATTTGTTTGAGTTAATTTTATATCCAGCCATTTTGCTGAAGTTGTTTATCAGCTGTAGGAGTTCTCTGGTGCATTTTTTTGGGTCACTTAAGTATACTATCATATCATCTGTAAATAGTGATAGTTTGACTCCTTCCTTTTCAATTTGTATCCCTTTGACCTCCTTTTGTTGTCTAATTGCTCTAACTGGAACTTCAAGTATATATTGAACAGATATGGAGAGAGAATGCAGCCTTATCTAGTCCTGATTTTAGTGGGATTGCTTCAAGTTTCTCTCCATTTAATTTAATGTTGGCTACCAGCTTGCTGTATATTGCTTTTACTATGTTTAGATATTGATCATGAATTTCAATGTGAAAGAATGCTGAAATTTGTCAAATGCTTTTTCAGCATCCAATTAAATGACCATGTGGTTTTTTCTTTGAGTTTGTTTATGTAGTGAATTACATTGATGGATTTCCATATATTGAACCATCCTTGCATCCCTGGGATGAAACTTACTTGATCGTAGTGAATGATCATTTTGATGTTTTCTTGAATTCTGTTAGCAAGAATTTTATTGAGTATTTTTGCATTGATACTCATAAGGGAAATTGGTCTAAAGTTCTCTTTCTTTGTTGGATCTTTGTGTAGTTTTGGTATCAGCGTAATTGTGGCTTCATAGAATGAGTTGGGTAGTGTTCCTTCTGTCTCTATTTTGTGGAATAGTTTGAAAAGTATTCGTGTTAGGTCTTCTTTGAAGGTCTGATAGAATTCTGCACTAACACCATCTGGTCCTGGGCTTTTTTTGGTTGGAAGACTTTCAATGACCACTTCTATTTCTTTAGGGGTTATGGGACGGTTTAGATGGTCTATCTGATCCTGATTTAATTTTGGTATTTGGTATCTCTCTAGGAAATTGTCCATTTCATTGAGATTTTCCAGTTGTGTTGAGAATAGGCTTTTGTAGTAGGATCTGATGATTTTTTGAATTTCCTCAGTATCTGTTGTTATGTCTCCCTTTTCATTTCTTTTTTTTTTTTTAATTTAATTTAATTTTATTTTTTTAATTTACATTCCAAATCACTTCCCCTTTCCCGTTTCCTCCCTCCCCGAAAGTCCCATAAGCCCCCTTCCCTCCCTCTTTTCTCCGTTCAACCCCCTCTCATTACTCTGTCCTGGCGTTCCCCTACATCCAGTCTTTCCAGGACCAGGGGTCTCTCCTTCCATCTTTTTAGAAATCTATTGATATGCTGATTGTGTCTAGGGTATTCTGAGATTCTGGGTCAATATCCCCTTATCAGTGACTTCATACCATGTGTGATCTTTTGTGATTGGGTTACCTCACTAAGGATGATATTTTCAAGTTCTGACCATTTGCCTAGGAATTTCGTGAATTCATTGTTTTTAATTGCAGAGTAGTATTCCATTGTGTAAATATACCACATCTTCTGAATCCATTCCTCCATTGAGGGACATCTGGGTTCTTTCCAGCTTCTGGCTATTATAAATAAGGCTGCTATGAATATAGTGGAGCATGTGTCCAAAAGTAATACACAGATTCAATGCAATCCCCATCAAAATCCCAACTCAATTCTTCATAGAGTTAGAAAGAGCAATTCAAAAATTCATCTGGAATAACAGAAAACCCAGAATAGCTAAAACTATTCTCAAGAGTAAAAGAACCTCTGGGGGAATCAGTATCCCGGACCTCAAGCTGTACTACAGAGCAATAGTGTTAAAAACTGCATGGTATTGGTACAGTAACAGACATGTAGATCAATGGAACAGAATTGAAGACCCAGAAATGAATCCACACTCCTATGGTCACTTGATCTTTGACAAAGGAGCTAAAACCATCCAGTGGAAAAAAGATAGCCTTTTCAACAAATGGTGCTGGCTCAGCTGGAGGTCAACATGCAGAAGAATGCAAATTGACCCATCCTTATCTCCTTGCACTAAGCTCAATTCTAAGTGGATCAAAGATCTCCACATAAAACCAGACACACTGAAACTAATAGAAGGGAAACTAGGGAAGAACCTTGAACATATGGGCACAGGGGAGAATTTTCTGAACAGAACTCCAATAGCTTATACTCTAAGATCAAGAATAGACAAATGGGACCTCATTAAATTACAAAGTTTTTGCAAGGCAAAAGACACCGTCAAAAAGACAAAGCGGCAACCAACTAACTGGGAAATGATCTTTACCAACCTTACATCCGACAGAGGGCTAATATCCAAGATATACAAAGAACTCAAGAAGTTAAACTCCAGAGAGGCAAGTAACCCTATTAAAAAATGGGGTACAGAGCTCCACAAAGAGTTCTCACCTGAAGAATATCTAATGGCTGAGAAGCACCTAAAGAGATGTTCATCATCCTTAGTCATTAGGGAAATGCAAATCAAAACAACCCTGAGATTCCATCTCACACCAGTCAGGATGGCTAAGATCAAAAACACAGGAGACAGCAGTTGTTGGCGAGGATGTGGAGAAAGAGGAACACTCCTCCACTGCTGGTGGAATTGCAGGCTGGTACAACCACTCTGGAAAGCAGTCTGGCGGCTCCTCAGAAAACTGGGCATGACACTTCCGGAGGATCCGGCTATACCACTCCTGGGCATATACCCAGAGACTTTACCTCCCTTTTCATTTCTAATTTGGTTAATTTGGATACTGTCTCCATGCCCTCTGGTTAGTCTGGCTAAGTGTTTATCTATCTTGTTGATTTTCTCAAAGAACCAGCTCCTGGTTTTGTTGATTCGTTGTATGGTTCTTTTTGTTTCTACTTGGTTGATTTCAGTCCTGAATTTGATGATTTCCTGCCTTCTACTCCTCTTGGGTATATTAGCTTCTTTCTGTTCCAGAGCTTTCAGGTGTGTTGTTAAGCTGTTAGTGTATGCTCTCTCCAGTTTCTTTTTGGAGGCACTCAGGGCTATGAGTTTTCCTCTTAGCATTGCTTTCATTGTGTCCCATAGGTTTGGGCATGTTGTGCTTTCATTTTTCACTAATTTCTAAAAAGACTTTTATTTCTTTCCTTATTTTTTCCTTGACCTAGGTATCATTGAGTAGAGTATTGTTCAGCTTCCATGCATATGCAGGCTTTCTGTTGTTTTTTTGCTATTGAAGACCACCCTTACTCTATAGTGATCTGATAGGAGGCATGAGATTATTTCAGTGTTCTTATATCTGTTGAGGTCTGTTTTGTGACCAATTATATGTTCGATTTTGGAGAAGGTACCATGAGGTGCTGAGAAGAATGTATATTCTTTTGATTGGGTGGAATGTTCTATAAATATATGTTAGATCCATTTGGTCCAAAACTTCAATTTGTTTCATTGTATCTCTGTTTAGTTTATGTTTCCCTGATCCGTCTATTGAGGAGAGTGGGGTTTTGAAGTCACCCACAATTATTGTTGTGAAGTACAATGTGTACTTTGAGCTCTAGTAAAGTTTCTTTTATGAATGAGGGTGCTCTTGCATTTGGAGCATAGATGTTCAGAATTGAGAGTTCTTCTTGGTAGATTTTTCCTTTTATGAGTATGAATTGTCCTTCTGTGTCTTTAGGTTGAAAGTCAATTTTATCGGATATTAGAATGGCTACTCCACCTTGTTTCCTGGGAATATTTGCTTGGAAAATTGTTTTCGAGCCTTTTTCTCTGAGGTAGTGTTTGTCTTTCCTATATGCAGCAAAATGCTGGGTCCTGTTTATGTATCCAGTCTGTTAGTCTATGTCTTTTTATTGGGGAATTGAGTACATTGATGTTAAGAGATATAAAGGAATAGTGATCGTTGCTTCCTGTTATTTTTGATGTTATTTTTATGTTTGAGTGGTTATCTTCTTTTGAGTTTGTTGAAAGAAGATTACTATCTTGCTTTTTCTAGTGTGTAGTTGCCCTCCTTGTATTGGCATTTTCCATCTATTATCCTTTGTAGGGCTGGATTTGTGGAAAGATATTGTGTAAATTTGGTTTTATCATGGAATATGTTGGTTTCTCCATTTATGGTGATTAAGAGTTTTGCTGGGTATAGTAGTCTGGGCTGGCATTTGTATTCTCTTAGAGTCTGTATGAGATCTGCCCAGGATTTTCTAGCTTTCATGGTCTCTGGTGCGAAGTCTGGTGTAATTCTGATAGGTCTTCCTTTATATGTTACTTGGTCTTTTTCTCTTACTGCTTTTAATATTCTTTCTTTGTTTAGTACATTTGGTGTTTTGATTATTATGGGACAGGAGGTATTTCTGTTCTGCTCCAGTCTGTTCGGAGTTATGTAGGATTCTTGTATGTTCATGGGCATTTCTCTCTTTAGGTTAGGGACATTTTCTTCTATAATTTTGTTGATAATTACTGGTCCTTTAAGTTGTAAATTTTCACTCTCTTCTAAACCTATAATCCTTAGGTTTGGTCTTCTCATTTTGTCCTGAATTTCCTGGATGTTTTGGATTACAAGCTTTTTGCATTTTGTATTTTCTTTGACTGTTGAATCAATGCTTTCTATGGTATTTTCAGAACCTGAGACTCTTTCCTCTATCTCTTGTATTCTGTTGATGACGTTTGCCATCGATGACTCCTGATTTCTTTCCAAGGTTTTCTATCTCAAAAGTTGTCTCCCTTTGTGATTTCTTAGTTGTTTCTACTTCCATTTTTAGATCCTGGGTGACTTTGTTCAGATCCTTCACTTCTTTGTGTTTTCCTGTAATTATTTAAAGGATTTTGCTTTTCCTCTTTCAGGACTTTTGCTTGTTGACCCATGTTCTCCATTATTTCTTTAAGTGATTTTGATGTTTCCTCTATGGGCTTCTATCTATTGACCCATGTTCTCCTGTATTTCTTTAAGCAATTTTTGTGTCTCCTTTTTAAGGGCTTCTACCTGTTGACTCATGTTCTCCTGTACTTCTTTAAGGAAGTTATTTATTTCCTTCTTGAAATCCTCTATCAGCATCATGAGATGTGATTTTAAATCCATGTCTTGCTTTTCTGGTGTGTTGGAGTATCCAGGACTTGCTTTTGTTGGAGAACTTGGTTCAGACGGTGCCATGTTTCCTTGGTTTCTTTCATTTGCCTTTTGCCATCTGGTTATCTCTGGTGTTAGCTGGTGTTGCTGTCTCTGACTGTGGCTTATCTGTGCTCCTGGGAGACCTGTTCTCTCTGTGTACACTGGTATGTAGGTACTCCTTCCCGACCCTCTCTCTTGTGGTTGTATTTGGATATGTAGCTCTGTGGCCCCAATCAACTCTGGGTCCAGGTGGTAACCAGAAGACTCCTGTCCCAGGCTCTTCCTAGGCTCTTGTGTCCTCAGGGTTTCTGACTCTTTCCTCTAAGCATCGGGGGGGGGGGGTCCTACTTGTGCTTCCTTGCCTCTCTGCACTCCTGAGTAGTTAACTACCTCCATGTGTCACTTGGATATGGTACACGGTGGCAGAGGGTGGTCCCAAGCCAAAGAAGGAAACCAGAGGGTTTCTTCCAGAGGGTTTAGGGTGTGATCCTCTGGCGAGGGTGGTTTACCTGTGCAGGCAGACCCCTTCACACTCCTGGATGATTAAGGTGCCTTCCTGCACCACTTGGGTATGGCGCACTGTGCCAGAGGATGGACCCAAGCCGGAGACAGAAACAGGAGGTCTTCCACCAGAGGTTTCCCAGCATGGACCTCTGAGAAGCAGGGCAGGTCTCACCTGTGCTGTCTTCTCTGCACCGCTGGGTGGATAGCTAGCTTCCTGTGCCACTTGGAGATAGTGCGCTGTGGCAGAGGATGTTCCCAAGGCGGAGACAGAAACCAGAAGGCTTCTCAAATACACACATTCTCCACTACCTCTGCTCTTTTCAATATAGTACCCAAGGCACTAGCTAGAGGAATAAGACAAAAGGGAGAAGTTAAATTGACTGGAGTAGGAAATGAAGAACTCAAATTATTCTTTTTAAATAATTATTTGATTTATTTACATTCCAAATGTCTCCCCCTTTTCCTGGTTTCCCCCACCCAGATTTCTTCACCCCATCCTCCCTCCCCTTTGCCTCTGAGAGGGTACTCCTCCACCTACCCACCATACTCACACCAACCACACCACCCACTATGAACAGGTGTCCTTGTGGTATGGTAGAGCATCTTTTGGGTATATGCCTAGGAACGCTGTAGCTGGGTCTTCAGGTAGAACTATTTCGAATTTTCTGACAAAGCACTAGATTGATTTCCAGAGTAGTTGTACCAATTTACAATCCCACTAGCAATAGAAGAGTGTTCCTCTTTCTCTGCATCCTCACCAGCAACTGCTGATACTTGAGTTTTTGATCTTAGCCATTCTGATTGGTGTGAGGTGGAATCTCAGGGTCATTTTGATTTGTATTTCTCTGATGATTAAGGATGTTGAACATTTCTTTAAGTACTTCTCAGTCATTTGAGAATTCTCTGTTGAGAGTTCTACATTAAGCTCTGCACCCCATTTTTTAATTGGGTTTTTTGGTATCTTAGTGTAACTCCAACCAAGCAAGTGAAAGATCTGTGTGACATGAACTTTAAGTCCTTTAGGAAAGAAATAGAAAAAGACCTCAGAAGATGGAAAAATCACCCATGCTCATGATCAGTAAGATAACATAGTAGAAATGATCATTTTACCAAAAGCAATCTACAGATGCATTGCAATTCCCATAAAAATTCCAACACAATTCTTCACAGACATGGAAAGAGCAATTCTTAACTTCATATGGAAAAATAATACAACCAGGATAGCGAAAAAATTCTCAACAATAAAAGAACTTCTGAGGGAATCACCATCCCTGATCTCAAGCTTTACTACAGAGCAATAGTGATTAAAACACACACACACACACACACACACACACACACACACACACACACACAGAGTATTGGTACAAAGACAGGTCAATCAATGGAATAGAATTGAGGACCCAGAAAAAAAAAACCCACACAACTATGGACACTTGATCTTTGACAAAAAATCCAAAACCATACAGTGGGGAAAAAAGAAAGTATTTTCAACAAATGGTGCTACTCTAACTGGCAGTCTGCATGTAGAAGAATGACAATTGATCCATATTTATCACCTGGAACAAAGTTCAAGTCCAAGTGGACTAAGGACCTCAACATAAAACCAGATACACTGAATCTAATAAAAGAGAAAGTGGGGAAGAACCTTGAATACATTGGCATAGGGAAAAACTTCCTGAACAGAATACCAATGGCTCAGACTTAAGATCAAAAACTGACCGACTGGACCTCATGAAACTGAAAAGCTTCTGTAAGACAAAAGACACTGTCAACAGGACAAAATGACAATCTATAGATTGGGAAAAGATCTTTATTAACCCTGCATCCATTAGAGGGCTAATATCCAAATTATATAAAGAATCCATATTATTCTTATTTGTAGATTATATTATTCATAAGACATTCCAAAAAGTGTACCTGAAAACTTCTAGAAATGACCAACACTTTGAGCAAAGCAACAGAATACAAAATCAATTTACAAAACTTAGTAAATTTCTTTATCTCAACAAAAAACACATGAGGAAAGAGATCATAAAAATACTTCCATTAACAATAACCTCAAAAAACAAATCTAGAAATAAACCTAGCCAAGGTGGTGAAAGGCCTCTATAATGAAACCATTAAAATTCTGAAGAAGGAGATTAAGGAAGGCAAAGGACAAAAGAAAAAAAGGAAAGAAAGAAGGAACAAAAGAAGGAAGGAAGGACAGAAAGAAGGAAGGAAGGAAAGTAAGAAGGAAGAAAACATCCCAAACTCATGGATTGGTATAATCAATGTTGTGAAATAACTATTGTACCAAAATTAAGTTAGAGATTAAATGCAATCTTAATCAAAATGCCCACAACATTCTTTACAGAAATAGAAAAAAAAAATCTCAAAAGGCAACTTAAAAAGGAACTGTCCTGGAGGCATGAACATTCCAGATTCCAGTCTTCACTACAGAGCTATAGTTACCAAAACACCAAGACCCTGACACAAAAACAGATACGTAGATCAATGGAACAAAAGTAGAAAACCCAACACTAAGTGAATCCCCCAGGTTGCATTTATATTTGTATGTATAGATTCATATGTAGCAATGATATGCAGGACACATCACTTGGATTGATAACTGCCAGGCTTTAACATAAATAATTCTTCTTAAAGGGAATTCTTAATCTTCAGCCATATATATTAAGTGAGAGGCTTCAAGCCAGACTGCTCCAAGTATTTACCCCAACTTTCACGTAGAACAACCCAGATACATACTTTTCTCTTTAATAATGCTGCAGCTGCATAGACTTGATGTGCCAGGGTGAGAAGGATTGGGGGAGGTACCCTCTCAGAGGAGAATGGGAGGGGAAGGAACTCTGATGGGGAGACCAGGATGGGAGGGCAGTGATAGGATGTAACAAATAAATATAAATAAAAATAATTATGAAAAATACCCTTAACTATTTGTTTCTGGAGTCAATGTGCTACTTTCATCTCTATAAAAATAATTTCTTTAAAAATCTTAGCTATCCTTCAAAGTGAAAATAAACTCATAAAGATTAAATACATGAAGATTTGCATATTCATTAGAGGAAGGCAAAGCATACACAAATGGCATTGTAGAATGAAGAATGAAAGTCCATGTCTTCCCTCACACACCTCAACTATTCATTTCCATCCCTAGGAATAACCAGATCTTTGCTAGGCATCTTTACAGAAGTTGGTTTGTATTTTAGGTATGTTTCTGCAACTGTTTTTATTTAATATCACTGATAGCATCTCCCAGCAGTGATTTCTTCTGTGTCCTATTCTGTCGGAACCTGTGCTAGTGTCTGTTATATAAATGTTTACTAAGTGACCCACAACTTGCATCGGACTTTCTCTGTTGCCATTCAGTTCAAGATAAACATCGTTACTCATGAGCATCTCCAGCCAGGACCCTTTACAGCTACTGTAAGCTGATTCCAGAACTGAAGCTAACAGATCAGAACGTGTGGAATTCAAATTTTGTTGTGTATTACTAAATTGCCATCTTTAAAAATGTTACAAATAACACATTGGTTGGGCCCAAAGATTTATTTATTCATTATATGTAAGTACACTGTAGCTGTCTTCAGACACTCCAGAAGAGGGCATCAGATCTCATTACGGATGGTCGTGAGCCACCATGTGGTTGCTGGGAATTGAACTCAGGACCTCTGTAAGAGCAGTCAGTGCTCTTAACCACTGAGCCATCTCTTCAGCCCTGTTAAATAGTTTTGTCTGTGCATTTTCTGTCACTAGGAGATTTAGTAAGGTTCCGGCATGATCACACTTGAATATCCCTGAAAACAACAATACTTTCAAGAGATACACTCTAAAATATGGAAATATGAAAACATTATTTCATTTACATCAAAGTTTTAAGGTTCTGTAAGATTTTAGTGCATTTTTGATTATCAAAAATTAAGAATTGAAAAATTAGGGTCTTGCATCAGCTGCAAGTAATTTGTTTCCCTTATTTGGGGGGGGTCACAAAAATTGCATAAATAGAAGTTTGTGATGGTGACTTCCAAGCTAGCTTCAAAGTTTCAGACTTCTTAACATGCCAAGATCAAGGCGGACATAGCAGGGACTTTAAAGTTTGAACTCAAAAGGGATTCCACTCCCATTCTTAATAACTAACCCCCCAGTCTAGCCCCTTCAGTCTTAGCTTCCTGAAATGAAAAGCAGAGGTGTCTTCTGTCTCCTGCTGTTCCTCAGCAGGGGCAGCCATGTAACACAGAGTATGAACAAAAGGCATGATAAGTAAACTGAGAATTCTTGCATAAAAGCGATGAGCCATTTTAAAATATCAAAGGACACCAAATGAAGGCTCATTTCACATTGCCTTCATTCATATGATTGAGCAAAATGGCTTCTCTATAAGTGCATACCTCAAAAGAAATATGTGAGCAAAAAAAACTATGCAACTGCAAGTTCATAGTTACACAAAACTCTCCTGAAAAAATGTTTCACTTATTTAAATTCTGAGTTATCATGAATAAGAATGCTTTTTTTTATCTCTCACTCTATATACTTATTTCCTTTTAAAATGTGGGTTTTTTTTAACACTTCCTATTGTTTTGATTTTCTTTTTTGGGGGGAGGGGTATATTTTTGAGACTGTCCTTCTATGGAACACAGGCTAGCCTAGAACTGCTGGAAATCCTCCTGCCTCGGCTTCCTGGAGTGCTAGGATTACAGTCACCATGCATAGCTTGATTTTCAGTTTTTTTTTTTAATAGTGAGTGCATTTAAATATCTCTTCAAATGTTTATAATAATTATTATCTTCGATTAATTTTATAATTAACTATATAGTGGGTTATAATAAATGAATTTGCTGCTTATCTCAGGTAATGTTTTAATTTTGAGAAGAGGATTCAGCATACCAAGCCTTGATCAAAATAAAGATTGTGATTTCTGCTCAGAAGAACAAAGTTACTATGGAGATCACAGTCTTATGGTGGAGAGTCATCAGATTGAAGACCAGAACAGGACAGTGTGTTGGGAGGGGACTCATCCAAAAGCTTTGATGACCCTAATTCATACAAGAGCAAAAAGAAGATAATATCTTATTTGTGTTGCTGTGCTAACTTCCAATAATTTAAAGTTATTAATGCAATTTTTTCTATAAGTTTATTTTCTGATAGTAACCTACATTGCAAAAGTAAGGCTCTAGGTTGTGCTTTGATAGTTTTCAGTTTGGAATCAACATTCCAAACTGAATGCATAAGATGTACAAGGATGGTTGGAACTGGTTCTTCACTGTTCTGGGAATTGTCAACATAAGCATCGCATTTGATATACATGCAGAGGACCCTCCAGAAAAAGGTAGGAGTTATCTCCGTCTTTCACTAAAAGTAATCCAGAAGAGTTGGGATTGCAAGCAAATTTCAGATCTCGTATTCACTTAGGTTTCTGCCTATCTGGACACAGTTTGCTCAAAATTTGAATGTGATAATTTCACAAACTCTATAAATTTTACAGAAACTATGAATGCAAATAAATATATAAATACCAAACATTCAAATATAGGATATCTTTAAAGTGAAAATTACACCAATTTTGAGTCATAAGTTTCTATGGAAGTATATAAGTGTGTGTGTGTGTGTGTGTGTGTGTGTGTGTGTGTTAGTACTGGAGATTGAACTCAGAGCTTTATTTACTCTACCAGTGAGTTCTCTCTCTCTCTCTCTCTCTCTCTCTCTCTCTCTCTCTCTCTCTCTCTCCTCTGTCTCTCTGTCTCTGTATGTGTGTTTGTGTATGTGTGTGTGTGTATTATATATATAATTTTGTGGATACATGATATGTATGTATTGTGTGTTAATGTGTATTGTGAGCATACTCTTACATGTTTACATATAAAATGGAATTCAGAGGACAACTTTGGGTATTGGGCTGCATCTTACATGAAGAGTTGTTCACTGCTGCGTATATCAGGATCACTCACTCAAGAACTTCTGGGGATTCCCTGTTTCCATCTTCCATCTCACCACGTGAGTGTTGGCATGAGAAAGATGGGCTTCTATGAAGAGAGAGGGAAGGAGGGAGGGAGGGAAAGAGAGAGACAGAGACACAGAGACAGAAACACAGAGACAGAGAGACATGGAGAGAGAGGGAGAGGGAAGACAGAGACAGAGGGAGAGAGAGGGAAGACAGAGACAGAGGGAGAGAGAGAGGGGAGAGAGAGAGGGAAGAGAGAGAGAGAGAGAGAGAGAGAGAGAGAGAGAGAGAGAGAGAGAGAGAGAGAGAGAGAATATGAATATCACGTAGCCCATGCAGATTTCAAACTCACTGTGTAGCCATAATGGATCTGAACTTCCTGGCGCCACTTTCTGATTACTGGAATCAAAGGTGTGTGTCATCACACCCAATTTTTATGACATATTCCAAGAGCTAACTAACTTGGCCATTAGTTTTGCTTTACTTTCTGTTTTCTTTATCCCATTTCTTCATCCTTTGGCTTATATACATATTTCCAGAAGCCACCTCAAGTCCGCTTTAGGGAAAATTGGGATACGGAAACATTAAACAGCTATGTGAATTTTAAAAAGATAAGGATGTGGATAGATTAAAACCTCTGACACCATGTTTGTTTTAGAATATATCAACAGATTTAAAGTGATTGCCATGCATCAAATATCATGGCTTATCTGTGCCTATTATATAAATATTTATGATAAATTGATAAGAGGGAATACTTAATTTCACATTATATAGTGGATGTTTCTAGAATGTTGTGAATCAAATTTTAGTAAACTCTTCAGATAAATACTGAGGACTGGTGGAACTGAGTCACGGGAAAGATCTTGTTTGAGTTCTTGATGGACCTCCATCTTGCTTCCCAAAATGGCTAGACTAGTTTATGTCCCACCAACTATTTAAACAATGAAACAATGTTTCCAATGAACACATTCTCTCAGCATCTGCTGTTGTTTTCTTAATGACTGCCAGTCTGATGGGGGTGAGAACGAATTGCAATGTAGTTTTAATTTGTGTTTTTCATATGGCTAGTAATGCGGAACTTGGCCCCGTGTACCTCATCTCCTGATGTTACATGTTCTCATGTTCTATGTTATAAATGAACAGAAGTGTCTCTTAACAGAGAAATAGACAAATAAAATGTGATGAATATTCACAAAGGAGTTTTTCTAGGCGTAAAGATGGATTTAGTCAAGTCATTTGCAAGGAAAGGAATGCAGCTGGAGATATTAAGTAATTAAGCCGGTCTCAGCATGGCAGATACGGCATGCTTTTTCTTTTTTGTGACTTTGTAGACTTTATGTGATCACATATGTGAAATGTCACGAAAGGAGATGTGAGAACGCCTAGGAACAAAATGAGATTTGCAATAGTAGGAGAAGAGGTAAGAAAGGGGAGGATAAGGAGGTATGGAGGGGCATGTACTCTCTTGAATAAAAATATTCTTATATAACCCAATACCAGGCACAATGAGTGTTCACCACAGCTTGTTAAGTCTATGAGAATTTTACACAATACCATTTTGCCCGCTCTTCCCTGCTAACTGTCCCCAATCTTCCCCTTGACTCTACGCCCCGCCCCACCCCAACTTCCTGTCTTTTCCTTCTTTTTCTGAATAACTGACCCAGTTCAATTTTGGCTGCCGTATTCTTCCAGGTGTGAAGCCTGACCCTGAAGAATCACCAGCTTTCGTTAAGGCCATAACCCTTAAGGAAAACTGACTCTGCTCGCCCAGCCTCTATCAACTGTCATCAGTTCTTCAACTAGGGCAGAGGCTACTCCGCAAGTTGGATGTTGCTGCCTGGTGTGTCTCAGGTAGCAGCCAGCCCTGCTGTGTCAATGAGTGCAGTGTCCTGTCACGTGCACAGGATACTCATTCACTCTTCTCCTCTCACACCTCAACTCCGACTCTTACCACCTTTCTGCCCCTTTTTACAAGATGGTTCCTGAACTGGGGAGGCTTTGTGAAGTTCTTAATAGTCACTGAGTTCTACTCTGAGATCCTCAATTTAAAAACTGCATGTAACATTTTACCACATGCCCTTAGATAGAAGTCCAACTTTAACTTTCTCACTACTAAAGAAATACACATGGGTCTAAACAAACCCAAACAATGAATATTTTCCTTATGGCCCTGTCAGAGAGGCCCTGAGCTGGTTTTCTACCAATCACATCCTTATTCCAGGATCAAGAAATATTTAGATGAATGGGAAGTGCCCATGTACAAGTCTGCCTCCTTCTTCTCCAGACCACACTCTGGATGACTAGGACTGTGGTTTACAGTTTAAATATCCTAAAGTCCTAGGATGGGAGAGGAGCTTCTTTAGGACATGCCAGTTAAGGTCCAAGTACATGTAGAGGAGCACCGTGTGTCCACAGAGGCAGAAGTCAGAAGGGAGGCAATGGATTTGAGTAGTGAGCATCACACCAGCCACCAGAAGACTTCAAGAGCATCTTCATGTGTAGAAGTCCATAACAGCTGGGATGCCTAAATCTAAACCTGCCCCTCTATATCATTACGAATGTTTATTTCTCAAAGCAAGTTGATGAAACACATTCTCCTCAACAACTCATTAGCTCAAACGTAACAAATATGGAGACTTGTGGTAACTAGTCTCTATCTGTCCCTGGCTCTGTACCTCACAGTTGCTAGATGTGCGCCTCGTATGGGTTGCCTGCACAAGACATGCACTACTGAGGGCAGAACAGAGGAATCTCTCCTGTGGTCCCTGGTCGCTACCATTAATTACTTTGGTGCCTAGGAATGAGAGGACAATTTTAGTTCTTGCTACACAGAGAGGCTGGCAGGCTGGTGGGCTGGCTGGTGGGGTAAAATGAGGTGGATACAATATTAGATGCCCATACCTTGAGAGGCTGAGGAAAGAGTCCCCAGAATAGAGCTGACACAAAAAGGCTGAGTCCCCATCTCGGACCCTAAATTTTTCTCTTTTATATAATCGGTCTGGTGGTTGTTGTTGTTGCTGTTGTTGTTTGTTTGTTTGTTTGTTTGTTTTTGCATCTCTTCATGACTTCCTATTGATTAAAGGAGGATAACTTCATTCTTGTCACAGACTTTCCTGTATAAGAAATAATAATTACAGTTTAGATAAACGTGTTCAACATATTGTTGTGTTAGAGAAATAAATGATAACTTTTATTAAGCACATTTAATTTCTACAGTCTGACTCACTTCCTGTCTTTAGAAACGGAAATCAGTTTTACCTAGTTTTAAGTCTGTGATAAAGATATCACAATTTGATACTAGAGAGGCAGCTCAGCAATTAAGAATGCTGGTCCATCTTCCAGAGAACCGAGGTTCAGTGCCCAGCACCCACATGGTGTCCCAAAACCTTCTGTATCTCTAGTTCCACAAGATCTGGTATCCTCTTCAGGCTTCTAAATTCACTACATGCTTGTGGTGCACAGGCATACAAACCAGCAACGCACCCACTCACATAATAAAAAAATGAAGATATCTTTTAAAGATATGACAATTTTATAGAGTAAGATGTCTCTGCCTCACACCTGATTCAGAAAGTGCACAGGGCCACAGGCCTTGAGAACATGGTATTACATGGTTAATCCTCTGTCTCCCCCATACAGTTCCTGTCCTATCTAAGGACTTTTGTCAGCCAGAATTAACAGCTTGCTCAGTTTTCCAGCCTTCCCTAGGCAGACACTAACTAGGTAGGCATGCTTGTTCCTTCACTGCTCACACAGTTCAACATTCTTCCTCTTAGCAAGGCAGCTACATTGCCGTGAAACAAGTCTGGTTAGCAAGTTCAGGATGTATTTAGGTGTTGGCAATAGCTCTTTATATCTACTTTCTGTGGCAAGAAGCTGCTACAAGAAGCTTTCTCATTCCCGGTCAGATTTCTTTCTCATTAACATTCTCTTACGCTCTTATTTCCTCATTTCTTTTGAAAATAAAGAGGGAATGTGAAAAGAAGAAGCAAAGGGTTGAAATTGGGGGAAAAGAAAGAAAGAGTAGAAACCTCTGTATTTCAGAAATACCTGTGGAATGCAGGCTGAGTGACTGGTGTCATGGTTAGACCATGAGTTCTACTGTGTCTTCCAGACTCAAGGAGTTCTAGCCTTCCCATAATCCCTGGCATTCAGATAAAAGCTCATTGTCCCCCTCTATCTTGTAGAGACATGCACAGGACTGAATTTGATATTAGAAATAGCAGTTTCAGAAGGAGGTAGGTAAACTGAGGGAGCAGCAGGAGAGGGGAGCGGGCTAGTGATTCGAATAAGAAGTAGAACAACCTGCATGTGTTTGCTTGGAGAAGAGGCAAGTGGCAATATGTCATGAGAAAAAAACAAATAAATTCAAATTTCTAATGTTTTCCATGTAGGCTTTTAGAGACAAAAACATGTATAAATAATAAAATGGCAGATGCTGGCTAAAATACTTTTAATAAATAGCACAGTCACAAAATAGAACGAGCTCCCCAGTGAAGGAGTTAGTGAGTTACTCATTGGTATAATTACCCAGACAGAAGCTAGATGATTGTCTATAAGGGTTTTTATTTTTCTTTTAAATAGGTGTTTTCCTTTGAGCAGATAGAGATGGTAACATTTCTCCCCATTTTTTTTAAAAAAAGTCTCCATGCTTAAATGCTAGAATGACTTCAAGAGGAATATTCATTCATGAGCCTCCTTTGACATGTATCTTCCAGGTTTGGGGCATACCTATAGGTGTTTCCAGGTCTACCAGTGAGAGTCAAGGCCACCGGTATGCTGTTCGCCTGTTAGATATTGTGAGCTCTGAGTAGAAATGCATATTTTTTAAAATTCTGCATTAAATGGTGATATGAAGTCTAAGCCTGGCTCTGATACCTCCTCAGTGTTCTGAAGAACTAGAAAAGAAGTGATGCTTTACTTCTATGCTTGCTATTAGATGTCAATCTCTTTATAGTAAGGCCTTCAACTGATTGGTGAGGTCCATACACATTCCATTTATTAGGTACTAATCTGTGTTACTTAAGTTTATTATTTTAAATGCTAGTCACATCTTTAAAATCTCTTCACAGAAACATGTTGAAAGACACTTAACCAAATATCTGGATACAGTTGCCAAGTCAGTTGTCTTAGTTAGGCTTTCTATTACTGTAAAGAAACATTATAACAATGGCAAATCGTATAAAGGAAAACATTTAATTTGGACTGGCTTACATGTTCAGAGGTTTAGTCCATTATCATCATGGTGGGAAGCGTGGCGGCATGCAGGGAGATACTGTGCGGAGAAGGAGTTGAGAGCTCTACATCTTGACCTGCAACAGCAGGAGACTATTCCACACTGGCCAGACTTGAGTCACACCTCCTCCAATAAGGCCACGCCTCCTAATAATGCCACTCCCTGTGGTCCAAGCATTCAAACACATGAGTCTATTGGGGGCATTCCTATTCAAACCACCACATCAATTTGACATGTAAAATAAACCACCACAAACCTCAATGTAATAATGTACATGATCTTAGATAGCAATTCTCCCATTCCCTATGGAATTGAGTCACTGTGAGATCAATCAGCTACTTACCAAGACCACAGATGAGTCACAAAGTCTCTAATATTCCTAAGCAATGCTCAACTCTTCTCTAACTACAAGTGCTGCTTTGGGAATTTTAGTTTCTCTCTTTTGATAAAAGGCATTGGTACTTTACAGAACAACAGAATGACCAAAGTAAAATCCTAGTCTCTGATAGCCGTAGATTTAGAAAATGTATCCTGTACAGCTGTATAACTGGAGAGATTAAAAACCAGACCTAGCTACGGAAACTTGAATATGCCTAATCTGATTTCTAATCACTTCCACGCTTTCGAAGTATGAATTATATTTCTGGTTAAGCTCTCTGTGGTGGGGATGAGGAATGGGAAGTCAGAGGGTATCCTGCTACACAGTAAAGTAGATTGGTTGAGATAGGACTTGATGACAAGGTACTATTTGAGCAAAGACAAGGAAGCATGCAAACATTCAGAGAAGGGACTTTACCCTGAAGAAATAGCAAGAACTGTTGTTTCTAAGTTGTGAGTGTGCTTGGTCTGTGTAAGAAAGAACAGGGAGTCCAGTGTGCCTGGGACAGACTGAGTTCATGGGAGGGTGATGACAATGAGACGGAGAGCAGCAGTACACAGCCCAGACTCCTACTTGTCATTTATATTTGTACATTAGTTCAAATGGGGACTCAGGTGGCAAAGGGGGGGCATGACTTGGTGTTTAAAAAGAATTCCATTCCTGACTTAGTTTAGACCGTGCATCGGATCAAGACTGTTGGTAGTGAGAGGAATAAGAGTTGTTGGAACAGGGAGAACACTTGAGTTTATAAAACGTTGCAGCAATAGAGATAAGATTCTAATATTTCAAGGTAATTGCTTCTTGACCTCTCTACCAAGTAGACAGGTGCAGATTTCCAGAGACCAGGAACAGGTAAGGATAACCACAAAGGTTTGTGATAGCAGTGACTGCGGAGAAGTAGTTGCTGTCTATTGAGAGGGAGACTGCAGCAGCTCTGGTGGAGAAGGAATCAGAGTTCTGACGAATATAACTGGGGTTGAGATGTCTATAAGAAATCTAACAATGGTGTATGGCTAGCCTGGTAACCCCTGGAGGGATAAAGGTTTGGGATATGAATTCAAGAGCTCTATGTAACTATAGGTAACTTTTATCTTTAGATTTGACTAAACATTTATGAGATCCCTTACTATTGCTAGCACTGATCTAGACATTTCAAGTACAGATAGTAAAATCTTATTATTTTCCTAATAATTGATGGAAGAAATCAGCAAAAATTGCAACATACAACAAGTGTAAATATAAAGGCTTAGACACAGGGGAAATGAAATAATTCCAGATTTAAGGTGATCCAGGAGGAGCTTCAGAGAGAAGCTGGACAATTGAGCTGGACTTGAAGGCTGGGAAGGATTACAGTGGGAGAATAAAGCAGGGTGCTCCAGGCAGAATGGAACACAGGAGTTAAATGCAATCTCACTTCCGTTACTCGATGAGTAAAGTATACTCATCACAAAATAGTCACCTCAGGTCCTGATACATTTTCCCTTCCTAAATGGAAAATATATAAAGCACTTACTACTATAGACTTGTATATGGTCATCCATGAGACCAAAGGATATTTATTTCTGGAGTTAATAGGGAGTGTGCTTCATATAAATTGCAAGTTCTGTCTTGTATTAGTTACCGCTAGAAGCTATTTACTGAAATCGGGCTTATATTTATTTCATTTATTTTTTTATTTAATTTTGTATACGTGTGTGTAGGCATGTTCACGGGGGCTGGGATGCATGTGCACATGCATGTCCATATTTGTGGAGGCAGAGGCCGACCTCAGATGTCTTTTCTCAGATGTTCTCTCTTCATCTTCTTAGTTATTTTGAGACAGCATCTCCCAAAGGGACCTAGGAGTCTCTAATTACCATGACTGGCCAGTGAACTCCAGGTTTCTGCCTGTCTTTGCATCCCTGGTGCTGTCTGTACACCAGCCAACCACCAAGCTGTCTTTGCTATTGTTTTCGGGTGCCTAGCGCTTGCCAGTAAGTGCCTCAGTCTCTGAAGCATCTCTCCACCTCTGGTTTAGTTTGACTTGGTGTTGAAGAGGATCCACCCATCATGGTAGGGAGGTCAGGCTGCAGCAGAGCTAGCAAAGCAGCTGAACACAGTGTGTCCCCAGTCAGGATGCAGAGAGAGACGAACGCCATCGTTTAGTTCCTTTTCTCCCTTTTCCTTCAGTCCAAGCTTTTAGCCCTTGCGATGGTGCTGTCCACCTCAGTCAACCCAGTCTGGGAAGTCTCGCACAAAACGCCCAGATGTTTGTCTCCCAGGGGATGCTAGACCCTGCCAAGTTACATCACAGCCTGTTTCTTGAATATTCTACACAAGCCAGTGCGTCTTTTTCATACGCCGTCTATGCGTGCTCGCATTTTTGACTAGAGAAATCTTCTTACATGTCTAACAGAGTGGAGGCTACAGTTGAAGCCAGAGCAACATGAGGACAAGCCTTTGTTTGAGCATGACCTTGGAAGTGTCTTGAAGCATGATCAGAATGTAGAAAATCTTCCATGAGACTATCTGGCCCTTCCCAGTCTAGGTTCTAGATCAAGGAACTAGACTAGGTACCTGGGTCAAGCTTCTTTGGACTTGGAGAGAGGAGGAAGAGGGACGAGCACAGAGGGGCCATAAGGAGACAGGTTGATACTGTCAGAAGCCAAGGTGCACTGGTGGAGGGTCACCTCGGACAGAGTGGAGTCAGCATGTAAGGACTGCCTGGTCTTCATGCTGGTCAGGGCTGCTCGCTCAGCCAGCTTGGCAAGCACAGACCACCCAGCAGGAGTTTTGCCTGACCTCATGGTTTCCTTTCTCGGGTTTCTCTCTCTGGGCAACTCTCCCTTCAAAAGCTCCCAGAGTCAGTAAGCACCCTTACTGCTTTATCTAGCGTGGACACCAAGGGATTGAGGGAAAGGGTCTTAGAGCAAGCCTGCCTGTGAAACAGGACCGGTTCAGGGCCACTAACCAGTCCACCCACCCCCTATGTCTGACTGACACAGTCACGGTCCATATCATCTCCAGAATCTCTCCCTCTTTCTGTACTCTAGATTCAAAAGACACGGCTGAGACGTAGCCGGGCTCACGAGAAAGGATGCTAAGAAAGTTTCCAATTGCACTGTTACTTTGAAAATAGAAGTCCCAAAGACTTTGGTTCTCTGTTTCTGTTTTCACCCCATCCATCGCCTTAATGTGGAGCGGATATTTTATTCTTTTGCAGCGCTTAAATGTCTTAACTGTGACTCTGGGTCTGAAAGCAAGTGAAAAAGGGGTGGGGGTGGGGGTCTGTTTTAAAGCTGAAACTGTTAGGAAGGTTAGAGATAAGTGAGCTTACAACTTGCTGTCAGTACAAAGCAAACAGTAAAAAGACCACATGACCAGTTGCTCCTCCAGAGACAAGACAGCTCGACAGCCCGGGGCTGGACTTTTGTACCTTTGTACTCTGTACTGGAGAAGCGAGTGGTAATCTGGTGCTTTGTGACAATACTTAACACAGCACTCTGACTTTAAGAAGTGTTTTGACAACTCCCGTCTTGGTTAATTTTTTTTCAACAAAATGGAACGAGGTAGCGAGAGCCTGTGTCTGACAGACATACAGTGTCTTTCCCTAGGTCACAAACAAGGACAAACCTCAGGTTGGGCCTTATTCCTGCCCTCCCTTCAGACCTGTGTGTTCCGTACTAACATAGCTCTCATCAAACAAGCATGCATTCTTGGTAAATTACCTACTTTGTCTCCATCTCTTTTTTTTAACCTCTCGGATTGGAAATGTCCTTTATTCTGTATCCCAGTGAGCAGGAGTTTGAAAATTGGAATCAGCTAGACCGGTAAAGCCTAGGGCTCATCACCCTTCCCAAGGTGACTTCTTCCCGTACCTGCAGGAGGTGCACTGCTCTCTTTGAATGTACAGCCTGCTCTTGAAGACTTCTAGATCCTGCCTTCTTTGGGGGGAACCCGGTGGGTGGAGAGGAGGGAAGTCTCCCGCAACTACCAATATTTTCCTCTAGGAGGAGCCCCGCCGCCCAGTTGAGAGTGACACGCACCAACTCGCAACTCCTTGCCAGAAAGCTTCATCCCAGCCCCGCCGACTGAGTAGCGGGGGCGGCGCTCAGGCTCCCCGCGGCGGCCCCGGAGCCGGTCGCTCTCAGCTCCCGCCGCCCTCCGCCTGGGCAGCCCGGATCCCCGCGGCGGCGGCGGCGGGTCCCTCGCCGAGCTGAACCCCATCCGCCTGTTCCCACCCCTCCCCTCCCTTCCTCTCCCCTCCCCTCCCCTCCCCTCCTCCCTTCCCGTTTCACCCCGCCCCCTTCCTCCTCCCCAAGCCTGACAGCCCACGAGCTGCCAAGCAGGGCGCAGCCATGGGAAGAGGAGGCGGTCTAGGGAGCGGCGGCACTGGCAGAGGCGGCTGCTACAGCGGCGGTGGCGGCGACGGCTGCTGCTGAACCCCGGCAGCCGCGAGGACCCCGGGCTGGGGCCACGCGGGCCTGAGGCCTCGGCTCCAGCAGCCCCCCAAGCGGACGCGAACCCGCGCTCTGTCTCCCGAGGCGAAGCTCCGAGGTACTGGAGGGGGACTTCGGGAGTCCAGCTCTTATTTCCCTCACTTCGTGCCAGGAGACCTGGGAGTAGCCTCGGGCATGCCAACTGCTTGTGAAAATGGGGGTCACTTTTATGTATTTGCACCGATTTTTTTTTTTTGGATGAGTTTAGGGTGGGTTGTATTCCCTTATTCCCTTCTCAAAAGTTGTTTTCTGTTGATGGGTTGGTGTAACCCGATCCTCCGTGTCCTGGAAGTGTGTGTGTGTGTGTGTGTGTGTGTGTGTGTGTGTGTGTGTGTGTGTGTGTAAGTTGTTCTTGGTGCTGTGTGAAGCTGAAAGTTGATGGGGGCGACAAGGAATTGGGGGCAGCAGGCGAACCGTCCCAACCTGAAGCCTGCTCCAACCAGGTTGTGAGATGCAAGGAGAGGTTAGTCTTAAAAGTTTCGCGAGTGTTTGTCAGCGTCAGCCTGCCAACCTGGAGCAGGGACTGTGAAGGCTGCTGCTGCCTGTAATGATCCGAGGGACGCGGGTTAGCGCGGGACCCCTGCAGCGCGCTGCCTTTGCACGTCTGTGCAGGCTGCAGCTGTGAGCTGGCAGTTGAGGAGCTGGAGTCAGAGTCACCGCCACCAGTCTCCATGAACTGGGGTGGGTGGAAATTGTGGCAAGCCAAACTGTCCCAGCTCTGGACACACTCGTGGTTATGAAATCAACCAGGCTCAAAGTTCTGATAGAACTGCAGAGTCTTGAGCGCTGAGCGGGTGAGTCCGGTAGGGACATGTCTGGAGAGAGAGAGGGAGAGTACTGGCTGCAAGCAGTGGGTGTGGGATAGGGCTATCCACTTGTGGGTGCGTGGGGGAAATCTATTTCTGGGCAAAGACTTTATATATAGCACCGGGGAGTACGTCTGCTGGGACCAGGCTGCAGGGTTCCATGGTGTAGCTCTGGTGCGTGTGCTGAAGGGGTGTGCAGTATATATGTGCTGCGTGTGTTTGCATGCGTGTGTGGGAGCACATTGGGAGGTGTGTTGGCTTCCTGAATCAGGGTATTGAGAGGAGAAAGAAACCATAGAGATGCTGCCTGCTATGTGTATCTCCACGAGATCTTGGCCAGACAGGGGAAGGTAGTGGGAAGGCAGAGGGTTGGGAAGACACAGCTATTCTGGAATAGGAATCAATTTCCTGGGCTTTCAAATATCTAACTTACCTACCTTGGAAGATCTGAGGACTGGAAATGGTGGTTTCTGGAGTTCTTGGGAAAGCTGAGTGGAAGGGCGTTTGAGCAGCTAGGAGATGTGTGCATGTGTGGTTACAGAATCTGAGAGACCGGAGGCGATTCACTGTGGGTGTGTGTGTCTCCCAGGGTACTGCTGTTTGTGTCCAGGGGTTAAGAGGTCTCAGTCAGCAGTGTTTACTCCTCAACTCCCCGGATGTGGCTGAGACAGTGCTTACCTCTTCCTACAGAAATTGGAAGTGTACTGGTACTCTAGGCTGCTTGCTACACGGATCACAGGAGGTATCCCCTTATTCTTGAGGTGGCCACTACTGAAATATTTTCACAGATTAAAATGTTACATAGAAATGAAGTAAAATAACAGATAGCAAAATGTTGGAGATTATATTTATATATGTATAATATATGTATTATATATACTATGGATATATTAAGTGTATATATGTATTGTATATGTATATATTATACTTATATAATATGTGCTGTGCACACATATATGTATATATGTACTTATGCATGTATACAATTATGTATGTATATGTTGTAGCTGGGAAATTATCTTTCCTTATGAGAAAAGCAAAACTCTGTTCTGGGATTAGATGCCAAGAGGTCTCCAGTCACTCATTTCCCCTTCAGATAGACCTCTGGATAGACTAGAAGAGTACATGCTTGCCAAGAAACTCATTTGTAGATTACAAAGCCCTATCCAGTCTTCATTGCCTTCTTCCGTCCTTATAAACTTTTGGCTTCACATTAGTCTAGAGGGAAAAAATCAATCAACACTCAAACATCTCTTCTTTTTCTTTGGTGAGTAAATAGATCACAGTGAAATTACAGTTTTGGTCTCCTGAATACCACGGAAAGACAATGCCCAATGAGCAAGGTGTGAAATGAGTCTGTAAATGCAGTGGCAACGTGATGACGACATTACTACATAGTGTCTCAAAGTGAGCCTAACTTTGCCCGGCAAATATTTGTCTTAGTCAGGGTTTGCAGCTGGGTCTTTGGTTATTCATTTTTAAACAGTAGACTGCACCTCATAAACCACTTTCAAATGGACACAACAGACCTTGACTATGCTATCTCTGGCGCCCATGCTAACAGATGTTTACAGTGCTTGGTAACCTATGGGACTGTCATGTGGAGTGTCTTGTTAGCCCAGGACATAATGTTTATAGCACAGCATAATAAATGAAGCTACGGTTGCAGCCTGCTTCTGCCAAGTGCATGAAACACCCCAGTGTGGAAACAAATCTTGAAGTGGCTCCAACTTGGCCAGCCTTTTTGGCTATGTGCTGCTAAGCATTGTTAATGTACAGATAAATCTGAGTGATATGCAGGAATATGGGGCAACAGACTGTTTAACTTACAAAAAAGCATGGCCTCTACTTGTAAAAATCTACTAACCGGAGGACTAAGCTTCTTAACTCTTTTCACCAGCAAATGTCATCATTTTGGAGGTATAGTTGCTTTACACTCAGTCTTAGCCAAAGGACCAAGAAGCACTGTGTACTTGCTCTTGAAGACTGAATTTTTAAATATGTCAATAATGGAATTACATCTGCTTCTTGGTGTGTGGCTATAGAAACTCACACATTTTCTTTAAAAAAGAAGGCTGTAGCAGAAAATGACCACTTAGTATGTGTAAGGCACTAGGATCAATCCCTAGCAAGAAGGAGAGGGGAAGGGAGAGAAAGCTACCCTGATGTAGTCAGGACTTGAATAATCTGAGCAGTTAAGTTTGAGTTGGTGAGAATTTGAGTTTGCTAAGACTGAAGTCAACCCCTCAGACAGTTGTGTAAGCAGGGCAGCATGCCCTTTTTAGAAAGTGATGTTTTCCTCATCTGGAACAACTATAGTGACTAAATTATACCCAGTAACAGAGCTACTTAGCTTGATAACTGCTTAAAAGGTAACTTTAGGTAGTATGTGAATCTCCACTTCAATATCTAGTCTATTGCCTCCTAGAAATAATAAATTGAAATCTCACTTTCTCCCTGGGCCAATCCATTCTAGAATTTTCTTTGGAGAAAATTCAACCTTGTGCCAAATCAACTTGCAAAAAACTCTCCTACTCTTCAACTGAATCTAATTTTTCTTCCTGTTGTTTAGAAATATTTCTATATTTGGAAGCTCTGTGCTCTTTTCCTTAAATTTTTGTTGCCTGTCCTAGGAGTCTTTTTTACCACCACTGAAACTCACCTTTCTCTGTCATGAACAATTTGCCTCAAGTTCCACATTCTCTCTGCCCCTAACTAATACATATTGACCAAAACACAGATTAGGAATTCTTGGTTTTATATACTCTCTATCTATGAAGACAGCTTAATGTCAATAGTATTTAATCAGTCATCTCATTATACTAATATCTAATTTCAACCCTGTAAGGAAGATAACAATGTGCTCTTTTCAGATTACTATGTATCTCTAGTCAAGGTTGTAACTGTTTCCTAAGTTCTTCAAGCTTGCACTTGCTATAAATCCATACCAGGTGTAATAATAGAGATAAATATCATTTTATATGCCATGTAGATACAGCCCATTATCTTTTCTCCTTATTAAGGAGTACCTACCAAGAAAATTACAGGATTAGAATTTTCTGAAGATAAGCAAGTTGCAGCCGCATGTTGCAGGCAGGGTCTGACTATGATGTATTTCTTTCGTGGACCTTATTGTGTCTACTTTCATGAGCATGAGTCACTAATGGCAATCAAACTTTTATTGAAGGCTTGTTCTGCCCGAGTCTCATAGAGTGCGCCATCTGGCCCCAAATGAGGTGAAAGTACACTGGACAGAAACGCTTTCTTTGGCAACTGGGTTTGAGATGCAGGTAGAGAACATGACTAAATCAACAACCTGCTTTTTACTCAGGAGGTAAATGACTTGCTAATGTCACAGGCAACTCTGAAGTGCTCAGTTTCCATTAGAAGCTATAGTCTAACATCCGTATGAAATTAGGTTCCCGTATCCTGCAGCATGTCTAGCTGGGAAATGGATGAATGCTCTGCTACTCGTGATTTGTAAGGTCTAAGCAACCTTGATGTGAGACAGGAAGCCTGGCTTACATGTGAAAAGGGTGTGGCTAAAAAAGCAAACCTTTTAGGACTTCTTCACTGGGAATTTACTATTCATATGCTGATGAGTTCCTCCTGATCTTACTTTTCTCCCCTAAGAATATAAGATTTACCTTGTATTTCTGCATAGGGTCTTTAGCATCTGTGACTCATCATGTAAATACCTGTCTGCTGGGATTGGTTTGAGGTCTTGGACTTCTTAACAAATTATGAATCTCCTTGCCACCTGCGCAGAATTGGCCACACACACGTCTTCCTATGGGAATTACTCTTGGTGGATGATAATGACATCATTTCTTTAGATTAATATGATCCTGATACCAGTGAATTATATTTATCAGGTTATAAATGTGTTGAAACATAAGGAAGCCTATGTCTGTATGGTTGAGTCTAAATTAAAAGGACACGTTAACAAGAAGGTTGTATGTTAGGAACATAGCGGAGGTGGTAGAAAATTCTTTGGGAAAAAAAACCCTTCAAAATCGGAACATACAAAGATTTTGCAAACTGAGGTGTATTTTTATGAACTTGCCAGCAAGAAACCACTTACAATGTTACATACACATATTTGACACAATAACTATTTGATTGTTTCTTCACTAGTTTAGAAAATAAAACAAAACATTTTTTTTAAAAGATTTTCATTCAAAACTCTTAAAAGAGACAAATTTCTTTGTTCCTCTAAGGTATAGGAGACTTAGGACAACTCATTTGTCAAAAAAATATCTTTATTATTTTGCTTTGAAAATGTAGTTGCTGTATTAAGAATCATGTCCACTTTTCTCCTCTAGTGTTGTCATTGTAAGGGAGAGCAGAAAACAACTATGCAGAACAGAGTCATAGGCGGGTCCCTTGCTTGCTTGCAGCTCCTGTGTTAGCTGGTGCTGTAAACCCATCTGGACTTTGATGATGACTGATAAACTCAAACTTCAGGGTTTTTTTTTTTTAATTATCAGAAAGTCAACTTTGTTCTTAGGCAGTGTGATGATTCTGGATTTGCCCTGTCATTTGCCTTTCTGGGGACCTTCAAACTATGTGCTTTTTAGCCTGGAAAACATCAATTTGGCAAAACAAAGAGAAAATTTCCTGGTAAGGAATAGATGAATGATAAATTGTGTATATGTATATATATATATATATATATATATATATATATATATGTGTGTGTGTGTGTGTGTGTGTGTATATAATTTGTATATATATTTATATATATATACCATACACATACATATATACAATTTTATATATATATTTATATATAAATATATATACCATACACATACATATATATACAATTTATATATATATATATACCATACACATACATGTACATCATCTGCATATGTATACATACACACACATATATATGTATATATATATTTATATATACATATATATACTTTTCAAAGTTGTCTCAAAAGGCAAAAGGACAGAGAAAAGTACCAGAATCCTTGAAGAAGGTCATAATAGCCGAAAAACATGCCATGTTTACATCGAGCAAATAAAAGATATTAAAACAAGAAGTCAGAGAATGAAGATAAATTGCATCTCTCATATTAACACTGTAGTATCTTATCTTTCTGAAAAATATTTCCCCAGTGATATCTTACTTCTCATAGATGCTCAATAAGTATTCCATTGATGGCTTTGCCTTAGTAGTAGGAAGACATACTGAGCAATTAAAGGGCTAACAGGAGACTTCGGGGATAGTCTAGGGCAAAGAAATGTAGATAATGATGACAACTGGAACCTAAGCATATTATACGATTTTGTTTGAGTTCCTTAGTTCAGTGATGGATGGCACTTGATGACAAACATCCCCAGGAGAATTCTTCCCACAGACTTTGAGACATCTACAAGTTCAAGCAGTATGGAGACATACTAATTTTTATTAAAAATTATGTTTATGTATATGGGTGCCTTGCCTAATGCAAGACTGTACACCACATGGGTACCTGATGATCACAGAGATCCTAAGAGGAAGTAACCTCTCACCTGGAGTTACAGCCAGCTATGGCCTCCGTGTGTTTGTTCTGTCCTTTGGAAGAGTCCAAGTGCTCTTAATTGCTGAGACCCTCTCTAGCCCTTTTTAAGGTCTGGGTTTAGACTGGGTTTCCATAAACTCCCATCATATCCATGAAGTTTTAAGTTTGGTTGTGTAAAGTTGAGTATTTCTATGAGAATTATATCATCTGAAAAGTTCTTTTTAAAGTACTTGAAGGAACAATGCTGAATAAATAAGTCCCCATCCCACAAGATACAAGTTTGGCCAAACCAGTGGTAGTTTTTGGTATCCCTGAAAAATTCAAAGACAAGGCATGTATTTACTGATACATTAATGTGTTCTTTGGAATGTGATAGGCAGTATAATGTTTCACTCTTGAATTGGGATCCAGCATTCAATTAAGGAATGCAACATTAATAATATATAATGGCGATAGATATTATGGAATAGCTAGTAACTGAGTTGAATGAAAAGTAATAAACTACAAATCATATAGGTTTTTTTTTAGTAGGGGCTGAAGCATTTGAAGAGAGGACTTGATAACCAAAGTAGCTCCCAAGACAAGCTTATGATGTAGTAACTTTTTCTCTTATGTACAAAGGATTTAAATTTTTTATGCCAGGAAGTTGGGAACTGAGGACCAGGAAATATACAGAAAGCTCCCTCGGGGTATTAGTAGCAGATGATCAGGTAGGACTTACTATGGATTTGTCACATTATAGGACTTCTTTCTGTACCTACAGATATTGTGTATATTTGCTCATCACTTGAGGTGGGTATTCAGGAGGCCATGTTGAGCCCAGGGCTTGTTGGAGGAGCTGGTAGCTACTTCATGGTATTTTTGCATACTTCTGTTTCTCAAATGTTATATATTTCAAATAGTAATAATTTCAACATTTCTTCTCATGCTACTATTCTAAGAGGTCTATTAATGGTGCTAATAGTATGATTTCTCTTTAAGAATATCCTAGTAAACAAGCCTTATGAAGAAGGAGTCTGAGGTGGGCTCCTCCCCTTCCATCTCCCTATCCCCTGCTGATCCTAGCACCTTGTCTAATATAGCCTTGAGGCTTTCTAGACCTTAAGATCATGAACCTGTTACTTGAAGCTCTGCTTCTATGCCTAGTAATGTTGAGGGCATTTGGAAATATATTTATTATGAGAACTTAAAAGAGTTATATGTTTTTAATTCATATTAAATTGAATTTTTTGTGAGACCATCTTTATAAAAGATGAAAATAGGAGTCTCTACAATGGGAGAGTGACAGGTTTGTAACTCAATTCTATTTTTCTGCTAGGCTGTGTTATATTTTGGTATCCCCCATTAACATAAATTATGAAAATGAAATCGTTTTTTAGTGTGCTATTTCTAACAACACAATATTATTGGCTGGATCAATAATGTATAAACTAGGGTTATCTTAGCTAATGGTTCTGAATGGCTAGGGATGCCAGGCCACATATGAAGATTTTCATACTGCTAACAGTTTGTAGTCAGTGCAAGATAATTCATAGCAAGAGGCAGGGAATGTGAATACGTGTCTTGCCTGGTCTTTTCCTCTCCTCTTGCAAAGTCATAGCTATTTGGTCATAGGAGTTCCACCCCAATGATCTTATCTAATTCTAATAACCTCCCAAAGGCCTCGTCTGTAAACATCATACTTGGATCAACTTTCTACCCTTTCACTACCTCACAAGGATTCAATTTCAACACATAAACCCTTAGGGGACATATTCTGGCTACAACAAATAAGTTTATTTATGTCATTTATATGGAAGAGTGACAGTTAGTTGGGTTGACTAACCAAATGGATAGATCGTGAACTGAGACACCTGATATACTTGACCAACAGTTCTTTCTGTTGGGACCACACAGAGATTTGCCATAAATTTTAGTTGGCAGATGCCTGTGAAGTGTCAGCTATTATGAAAGCCTAAAGATAGTTTGGTATTCTACACGAGACACGAGTAGATGTTGAAATCACAGAGGACTGGCCTGTTCATTTGGATCAAGCTCTGCCTATTTTTACTGGCTTTCTTTATGAATCTGAGCAGGTTAAAAATCCATTAGATTTCTCTGCAAAAATGGTGACAACGGTCCTTACTTCACAAGGCTTCTGTAATTTAAATGAGTGGAAAGAGTACCTCATACATATTGGACTCAACAGGGAGGGCTGACTTCCTGCAGGATCTTGTTGAGAGGGTTGAAGACTGAAGCCTTAGAATCTTCACTGATAAATTCACACTTGATTCTTGTGTGTGTGTGTGTGTGTGTGTGTGTGTGTTTAATTCTTCCTCCTTATACAGGACAACTAAATTAGGGCTTTAATGAGTTCTTGAAGTGCTCATTTGTTCAGCACTATTGAAATTTGTCTCTTTCCAAAAGCACTGTTCATCAGAGATTAGCTTCTTGTGACATCTCTGCCACTGCCTAAGCTGTTACTATATTACAATATACATATAATTATCAGTGACTTGTGAAGCCTTGGTTTTCAAATAAATACTAAATGTCATTCTTGATGCACGTATTTCCCAGAGAGATAGCTGTCTGTCTATGATGGGAAATCTCTCCTAAGCAAGGGGATGCTTTTGGAAAGTTAAGGGATGATTGAAAGTTGACCAGTGGAATGGAGATGGGTATGGTAAGGACATTCCTGGGTAAAGAATAGCCTCTGGCAATGCAGTGTAAAGGACCTGGGGAAGGACCTGGGGAATTCACACACAGAAACATAACAATTTTAATTTTGACATTGAAGAAATAGTCCCACATGAACAAATAGGTATACAATCTCCCATCATAAGGACAATTTAAAATTATGCATTGAAGAGTAATTGTCTAAAAATAATTAAATACATAACTCTCCTACAATTGTAAAAGGAACACATAAATATAACACAGATATCAATTAGTGAGTGAACATGAAGAAATAACCATTTCAAAGGAGAAAAATGAACCTCGAGCATAGTAAAGAAACACTGACATGAATTTGCCAAAAACGGGTCTTTCCTTTCTGCTGAGTTTAACTGATTTGCACTTATATGGATAAAAATCATTTTCAAACTCATTTTTAAACATTAAATTCTAACTCCTCATAAGTGTGAAATAGCTTTGTAAAAAATAAAGACTCGAGCCCTCTATAAGACTACATATTTCCCAGGTCAGCTTTTGGCTATGGGAAAATTTAAGGTCAAAGAAAAGAGTAGTATTTTGAGTCCCAGTAACTGATTAGACAACTTAGCAATCATTAATATTGTACACTTTTTAAAAAATATTTTATTTCATTTCATTTTATTTATTAACACTGGAGTTCTGTCTAGCACTAGCTGCCCTGGAACTAGCTCAGTAGACCAGTCTGGCCATGAACTCAGAGATTCACCTGCCTCAGACTCTTGAATGCTAGGGTTAAAAGTATGCACTACCACTGCCTAGCTAAACTTTCTTTTCATTAGCTATGAATACTTCAGTATACATCTTCGACCAAAAAGCTCCTTATTTTAAATATACATTTTGGGTAGAAAGACTATGTACATGTCAAACCAACCTTGACTTACTAAAGGAAGGCAAGTTCTGATGGAGGAAAGATTTTTAACAAAGTAACAAAGTGTATATAAATCTCGTCTACCCACAAGGCTAATTCTTTCCTCATTCAAACCATCTCGCCAGAAAGTGCTTCTCAGATCCTAACTACAGTAACTTCTGCTAACTAGGTCAAGATTTAATTTGATTCTGTTATTATTTTTTTTGGTACTCTTCATCACTGATATTATCTTATTTATTAATTTGTGGTAAATTTAAAATACAAAATTAATACAATACTGTCAGATAAGTTTTGGACATCTAGTTAGCCCATGCTTTACTCCTGCTAACTGTGAGATGCTTTTGTTATCTTTGACAGATGAAAAAAAATGAAACTGGGTTAAGTTTCTTGTCAGTAACTCACAGTAAGTAACAGCTAAAGTAAAACATCTTTAATCTGTTCTACTCTTAATGCTATAGTTTTTTCCACTCTTCTGCATATGCCCAGATACTAACCTTGGTGATTTTGTTCTAAAAATGCAGTATTATGTATTATCAAACTGCAATCAGAAACTATATTAAGAGTCAGCCTTGAATTTGAAAATTATTTTTCATTTTATGCTTGTAAAACTTGTTATTTTTTTAATAACCAATTTGCACATAATATGACAGTAAAGCTCTTTAGAAAGTCGACCATACTTCATTTATTAGTAAGTAATGTTTTATTACAAACCAATAACAGACATGAAAGCAAGTGTGTCTAGGGCAGGATATTGATGTTGCATTATAATTCAAAGACTTTTGTTATTTTATAGTGTATCTGAGTTCAAACAGTTGACCATTTCTTTCATTTTTTTTCTATAGTTACCAAGTATATTTTTTTTGAGCTGTTACATGAAGGATGTAGACTCTTCAGTGAAATCTCTAAGTAATCCTTATGTTTCTAGTGCTCCACCTAAAAGTCACTTTCTGTTGGGTTGGAACTTGGGGCATGACATTGGGAAATATGAATTCTTGTAAATGATTTGAGCTTTGACTCTGGGAAGAAAAACAACATGCATGTCGGGGCTAACCGACACTGAAATTCCTCTAACCTCTAATTCTAAATTGAGAAAAGAATGAGCTTTATGGTTTTTGTTTATTTTTGTCTTGATTACAAGTTGCCGAGAAGCTAGAGTTAGTATCTAATAACATAACATCTATGCAAAACACAAATTATTGACTTGGAAAGATATCTAATTTCTAAGATAAACAAGGAAATCATGTAAAATGGACATTTTTTTCCCTCTGAAGGGACAGTAGAAATTGAACAAGAGGCAATCCTTTGTGTATTTCAATATATAATATATATATTAAACATTTTCAAAGGAAAAAATCATTGTCTTTCAGAGCACATATATGAGAGTGTTATTTTTACTTAAATGGTTCCATTAAATTGACATAGTTTTCAACCATGACCTTTGATCCTTTGTATATGCAATTATGAGCACAATCTACAAATGCATCTTTGCAAAATGTACCTCATTAAGCCTCCTCAGAGACCGTGTGATGTACAGAGGACAGATCCAGTCTGACCGCCCTGTATGCCTCTAGCCAGCAAAAGGCTGTGCATTGATCCTTTCTATACACAACACTTCTCAGATCATTTAAATTGCAGAGACAAGATTTCTTCTTTTAAAAAAAAAATTAGGTTTGGAAGATGACTCAGGAGGTAAAGCTTTATCCACATACGATGGACAGCACAAAGCAAACATAAAAAGCTGGGGGGGTGGGGGAGTAGAGAGATAGTTCAGTAATTAAAAGCATCGGCTGCTTTTTCCAGAGGACCCAGGTTCAGCTAGAGACAGAAGAACACTCCACAGCTCACAAACTAGTTAGCCTGGAGTACACACTGTATTTAAAGAGGCAGAAACGAGAGAACCTGTTCAACAGCACAGAGGGAGAGAACTGACTCCCGAGAGCTATTCTCTGACAGATGCAGGCCGTGGCACGAACACCCACACGCACATGCACACGCGCACACACACACACACACAAATATAAAGAAAAATATACAAATAGGAAGATTTAAGTCTAAGCATTGAGTTCAATTCTTCTACCAACAAGGCTAGTTCTTTTCTCATTCAAACCATCTGGTCGCTCACACGTGTATGTGTACGTGTGTGTGTGTGTGTGTGTGTGTGTGTGTGTGTGTGTGTGTGTATAAGATGCTTTGCTTTCAGATTCTAGCTAGGAAATACTACAATTTCTAGAAGAAAATATTCACATTAGCCTTTCAATGTCTTGAGTTTTAGGTTTACCTTTTGTAAATGCTATCTTTAACCATTTGCCAGGCAAAGGACTATGAATGCTTGACTTAGCTGACTTAGTGCATGTACAATCATTTGCTTAAACAACCACTGCTAGGTAGTCAGCATTAAGGAAGTGCTTCCTGTGGATTCCAGCTATACCAAGCTTGCTTTTCATTTTAAATTGCTTAATCCCAACTAATACCCCATGATTACTATGGTTAAACAATTGAGAAAACTAATTGAAAAGCTGTTAAAATACCCACAGTTGATATGCCATACAGTCAAGATTCAAATGTAAATCTTTCTAAACCAAATGCATCTAACCCTCATTTCTCTAGCAACTGTAGTGTTCTTTGGTGTTCCTACTTTCAAGACATGTAGCTGAATTTCATTTCTGTTGGGTATGAACTTATATGATGTGTTGCTAATGACTGGAATAAAGTGGAAGTGAATATGTACAGCTTTGGAGATTCTGTGATCTCTGATTTTGCTGATCTGTCTCCTAAACTTATAGGAAAATCACATTGGGAAAACACAATGATGTTGTTTTGACTGTCCTCTGGAAACACCCACATGAAAAGGAACCAAAGAATTTCCAGGATTCAACGTGGAATTAGGAGCTAAGGCTCTCAGTTTAGTAACCTATGTGACACTGACACCTTTTCTAACAATTACCATGAGAATGAATGTTTTACTTGCTTGTTCTATTTTCCTGAAACATTATGACCCAGACAACTTACAGAAGGAAGTGATTATTGGGTACCCACTGTTTCAGAAGGTAAGAATCTATCACTATCACTGTGGGAAACATGGCAGCAGTAATAATGCATGCACAGGTCTGCAGGCATGATATTGGAGTGACAGCTGAGAGCTCACATCTCTAGGGCAAGAAGGGGGCAGAGAGAGCTAATTAGAAATGGAGAAACTCTTTGAAACTTCAAAGCCCACTCTTAATGACATCCTTCCTCCAGCAAGGTCATATACCTCATAGTCCTTCCTAAACAGTTCCACTAACTGCAGGGGGGTGCGGGGGGACCAAGTATTCAAGCACATGAGCTTAAGGGAGCTGCTTTCATTCAAATTACCACAGTAAGCATGGAGGTGTAGTCTCCCTACCCCTGCTCCCAACAGTTTGACAATAACCTAGTGGAAGACCATAAACTAACATCATCCACTTAATCTGACTCTGGGATCATGTTCCTCCTGTGTATATTAACAAATGTGTGGTTTTTAAAGTGCTGTTTAAGTTATTTAAAAATGTATTTTTTATGGGCCAATACATAGCTAACAGAGCCTGATGATGCCTCAGTCTTCTTTCTAGAAGGAAATGATATTAACGTCACCAAACTTAACATTTTAACACATTGATAAAGCAAGATGAGACTTTTAAAGAAAATTCCCTACCATATTTAAGTCATAAATAGTAAGCAGAATTCTAGAACACAATGGAGCAATGGTTGTAGACTTCTTAAAAATCTATGAGTTCAGATCATCTAGCTGGCTAAGTAAGTAAAGATACTTACTTAGTGAATTCTGACAAACTAAATTCAACTCCTGTGCCTCACATGGTAGAAGGAGAGAAGCAACTTGTGCAAGTTGTCCTCTGTCTTCTATTCACATACCCACACATACACACACAGAAAGAGTAAATTAATACATTTTTTCTGAAATTCATGATTTCAAAAGAAAGGATATTAATAACACCATTCTGATGACAGCATATTGGACTTAAAACCTTTGTGGGCAAACTTGGGAGCAAGTTTGTTCGGCTGTTCATCACTCATGGTCTGAAACTGTCAAGAGCAAGATTTATTTTGCGTGATTTAAGCGAGATATGAAGCTAAGTTAAATTTTAACCTCTTCCTTGGTGGTTTTCCTCAGCTTTTCAGTAGAGTCCTGAGGTTCATAAGAGAGGGCATGACTTGGTTTCCTTTAGGAATTGCATAAATTCTGCATTATAGCACTTGCAGTTTAATGGATGACTCAGGTTTGATTCCTATCTTTAGATCTCAAGTCCAAGAATTTGTATGTGATGCAGAAATATAGCATTCTGAGCTCATCCAAAGATGGACCCTGAAAAGACTATAAGGCGATATACATTAATTGATTTGCATACATGTACACATTCTGAATTTAGGACATTTTAATTTCTTAAATAGAGGCTTGTTGACTGGTCTCTTAAATACATGCAAGTGACATTTTCCATTATACTGACAAAGTGGTTAAGGGAGACAAGGAAATCACTCATGAAGTAGCTACTGAAAGTTCTTGTTTAGTATTCAGAGAGACTGCAAAGTAGAAATGCTGTTTTTCCCGTGACTTAGAATCAGAAATTATAGATCACCCCCCAACTGCCTGTGTCTTTGCCTTTCGTGCTCTTTTTATCTTAGTATCTTATTTTCTGTATTCTTGAAAACATTTTCTATATTGAATCAAACATAATGATTGCATATTTCTGAACTTAATTCATGGGGTATACCTAAGGGGGTAGAAGGATAAAAACTGATATTCTGAGTGTGGATATTCACCACTGCCATTTAGTATCTCACTTATTCATTAACTCACAAACACATATCCACTAACTCAACAACTATTTCTCAAACATTTGCACTTTTTCAGCAAAGCAACAGAATAATTACATGCTAGAATGCTATGACAAGAAGTCTTTGCCCTAAACGTTTCATAATCTAGGATGTAGAAAGATATTAACCAAAAATAACAAAACATTGTTGTAACTGGTATATATATATATATATATATATATATATATATGATCCAGGTTGTCATTTACTAGCCAGGAAAAGTCTTCAAAAAGAGGGGTGTGTGAGGTACAAAGGATTATGAATATGAAGGACAGTGTCCTGAACAGAGTGGGATAGAACTCAGAAAGATATCCACACTATTTAGAGCTGAAAACAGTCAAGGTGAACCTGAAACTGTCTTCAAAGATAAAAACAGAACAGTCAAAAAAATCAGGATGAAAATAATCTCACCTCAAGCATCTCAGAGGAACATCCAACCTGGTGTTTGATCACATAGCAGTTCAGTGTGGTCCATCCAAGTAGACATATAAATTAACACTAGGGAAAGCTCCAGCATGATCATCTCTAGATTAAACAGCAATTCAAATATTCTAATTCATAACATCCCATTGCTTGATTTGTAACAGCTGTCATACAGTATATAAGATTCGTACTGTAACTCATTTTCCTTGGATGGTTAACATACATATACATACACATATATACATGCAAGTGACATTTTCTATTATACTGACAAAGTGGTTAAGGGACCCAAGGAATTCACTCATGAAGTAGATATTGGAAGTTCTTTAGTATTCAGAATGACTGCAAAGTAGAAATGCACATGTATACTCCTATATGTGTGTGTATGTGTATGTATGTATGTATACATATATGTGCTGTCATATTTCAGTTGAATATTTCTATGCAAACATAAGACCTAAAGACTACTCAGTGCCAATGACAAGAGATTTCATAATGGCGCACTTTGAATAGCAAAAAAAGCCACAGCAGGTAGGAGAATCGGGTGACTGCAGCTTGCACACTGACCAGGAGCTCACCGCTGTCCTCAGCTCACCCATCTGTGTCGTAGAAGGAGCATCAGCATCAGTATCTTTCATTTGTCCCCTTTTGCCCTCATCTAATTTTCATCAAATTAATCTTAAATACTTGTTATTTTACCAGTACCTTGGAAACCATCTTCTTGATTGACTTTTAGACTCCGAGTTTGGTGTTCAAAACCCTATGATATTAACCTAACCAATCTTTCTATCTTTGGTCTCAAAAGAGTCCACTTGCTTGTTCCTACTAAGCAAGCTTTTGTTCATGGTTTTCTTCCAAAGCAGTTTCTCCCTCATTTGTACATTCTGTTCTAGAAGGCTAAAACGCAGTGAAGAATTTTAGATATTGTGGAGTTGGCTTTGGTCCATCCTTCTTCTTTGTCCAGATATAAACATCTCTCCTATTTCCTATAGCACATACATTAAGACTCATGCTTTCTCTCATATTTTTTCTCATATGCATCATCTCATCATTTGTGACTTGAATTCAGCATCTATGCTTAAAGTGCTCAGGTAGCTTCACTACGAAGAGAAAGATATCTGTAAGCACTAGAGAAGAAAGCACAGTTTTAACATCAAAGAGATTGAATGGGTGAAGCTTTTTGCTATTTATTTTATTTTGTCAAATAGTTAATTTTTTTTGCATATCTACTGTATTGCTGAGTGAGCCACAATCTACCATTGGACATATAATAGATATTCAGTAATTAAGAACTGGTGATTTATTATATGTTAGACTCAGTTGCTTTCAGACTGAGGGAGATTTGGCCTGATGAGAGTCAATAGTACGTGTTTCAAATATTTTCAAATATTTGCAATATCCGTAAACACAAATTTTAAGGAATCTGGTGTTTCTTCAAGCCAGCAAGAGTCACGTTGATGGAGTTATGTTATCATCTAACTGTCAAGTATTAGTGATGACATCCCTTTCTGAGAGCACCCATAGCTGTTTTTATTGAACATGCTGTTTTGCTAGGAAAAGGATATGGTAGTTTAGTCAGGATGGTTTTTATCTTGTCATTGTGGTTGTTGATGTTTTAATTTAAAACTTGTCATGTCTAGCCTTTTCTGTAGCTTTTTTCTTTGCTGTTAACCTCCATGAAAACATTGATTACTTTTTAAATCACGGCTATAATAAATATCAAGGTCGTCTTTAGTAGTATCTTCTGATTGAAAAAAAAAAAGTACATCGATTCACTCACCATTTATTTCCAAACCGGAGAAGACTTGTCTGACAAGCTCAGTGTACTGTGACAGCAGAAGCCAATTTTGTTTGTTTCTTTAAATATGTTTTTCATTCCTTACCTCTGGCTGATGGTCTTTTGCATTTAGAAACTTTGCAAAGTCTCTTGTTTCTCCAGGGAGATGACAGTGATTCGTAAATGGGAAGTTAAAGCCAGAACGTTAAGAAGCAAAACAGTTGGAAATACTAACATACTGTCTGTAGATAGAAGCCATAGTTGCCATGGAACTTGGTACTGCCCGGTACCCATCATTGTCCTCTTCCACTCAAGAGGAACAGCAGCAGTTATTTGAATGCAGCACGTTCCCATTGAGTGACTGTGGGTTCGTCACTAAGGATGTGCTGAGCATCAGACACAGGCTCTGGTGAATAAGCACGCTCATAGTGTAATCTAATGGGAGACCAGAAGGTATGGGAGGCAGTGAAAAATCACGTTAAAAGGGGAATGCCAGGACAGAGAAGCGAGAGGGGGTTGAATGGGGAAAAGAGGGAGGGAAGGGGGCTTATGGGACTTTCGGGGAGGGAGGAAACGGGAAAGGGGAAATGATTTTGAATGTAAATAAAAAAAAAACTTAGAAAAAATAAAAGGAGTGACAGATGTTTGTCCCTGAAGAAGGGACATGCGATCTGGGTCTTGAAAGTTACATTTGTTGTTGTTGCTGTTGTTTGGCTAATTTTTACTTCAAAAGACAGAATCTTACTACACAGTCCATGAGCATCTGATGCTTATGATCAGTCTTCTGAGGGCTGGGATTATAGGTATGTAAGAACACCCCTAACGGATTCCAGAAAGTTCTATAAGGGGGCATCAATCAGAAAAGGAGGGAATTACTTTTTTTTAATTGTAGAGATATAATAAAGGATTGGGAGTTAGAAAAATGAAATGGCTTGAAGTGACTGGACTAAGAATGTCTGAGGACAGGTGAAGAAAATGGAGGTGAGAAGTAGGCAGGTCTCATATGCTCTATCTAAGAATTTGGTCTTTATCTAGGAATCAGCAAATACCTGTGCACAGATCTTCTCACATGCATAAGTGCCCTGATCATATTTGCCATTTTACAAATAACTCATACTGCAAAAGAGTAATTCTTGGATTTCACTGATTGACAAGGATAAAGTTGTATTTTTAAATAAGCAAATGAGTAATAGCTTGTTATTTAATATATTATTTTTATTAATTATTCATACAATATATTTTACTCATATTCTTTTCCATCTCTCAACTCTTCCCAGGTCTTCCCTTCCCTACCCACTCAACCTCATATTCTCTCTCTGTGCCTGTGCCTGTCTCTGTCTCTGCCTCTGTCTTCTCTGTCTCTCAGGAAAAAAACAAAAACAAAATAAAAACAAAGCAAGACAGAACTAAAACCAAATCCAAATAACACAAATCCCACAAAACCCCAAAGTCAAAAAATAACCAAAGAAAACAAACAAAGTACATTTGTAATTTTGTATTATCCAACTATTCCTGGGCCTGGGGCCTCTCCTGGAGTGTGGCTGATGGACCGAGTGTCATGCCATTGAAGAAAACTTATTTTTCTGCTCCTAGCAGTTATCAATTGCAAATACCTTTCTGGTTAGGGGTGGGACTTTGTGCCCACTTGCACTTCTTTAGACTGGGATTCTGTCCAGCTTGGACTTGTACTGGTCACGCGCAGTCACGTAAGTTCAGAAGGGCCTCAGCCCTGTTGTGTCTTGAAGATGCTATTTCCTGAGAGCCATGGCTCCTAAATGCTTTCACCTCCTCCTCTGAGTAAATACTTGAACCATGAGGGGAGGGGTTTGATAAAGGCATCCGTTTAACAAGTCTTCCTCTTACATAGTGAGTAGGATCTTGCTAATGTCTTCATAGTATGAAAGGAAGCCTAGTGTTTCCCATAAAGTCCTTTGAGACACGCGTACATTGCTAGATCTCTTTACCAATGAACTGGAGCTGAAGGAAACTATTGAATATTTTCTTGGGAAAAAAATGTATTAAGGACAGTCTGCCTATGGTGAGAGAACAGGAGTGTGTGAAGGGCAGACGGGCAGGGTAACGCAGCAGTTTGGTGTCACATGCATACAAGAAATTAGATGGAAAACATATGCTACGGCTGTTGCTGTTGGCAAGGGATCAGCACCCAAGAAAAGAAAAACTTCAAGTTACCGACAGTAATGATATTAACGGGAAACGAATTGCCTTTTCTTCTCTGTGTTGTTGCTAGGAAAGGGAAGCCGAAAATGCAGTGAAGTCTGTTCTTATGAACAGCAGGTTTTGTTATTTCTGCTTTTGCTCTTTATGGGCTGCCTGTCCACAGTGACCCGCGTGCTCCTTCGTTCATCCACTGCGGGGTGTACTCATTTGTCTTCTCCAACTTGGATCTATTCATAGACAGTCTTTGTATGTCATAGCATTTCCTTTAGAGCTTCATAGAAATTTCTCCCCAATATATATAATAATAGAACTTTGAAGAACGTATAAAGTTACTCATTGACCAGTGAATATTTCCTGAAGCGATGGCATGTGTACTTCCGTGGGTGAGATAATTCCTTTGCCTTTGGAGTTCACAGCCTAACAGTGTTATAGACTGTCACTCCATTTAAAAGAAAAGACTCTAGCATAAAAACTGGACACTTTTTCCAGTAAAATACTCAATAGTCTATATACATTAAAGCTGCAACTCCAGGTCATTGGTAGCATACACACCACTGCTTTCTAACAACATGCAGAGGAAAGAGGTCAGATTTCCTTCTGCATTCTTTTCCTCCTGAGACAGTGGGTGGCTGTAATATCTGGGTCACAATTTCCTTATCTGTCCTGTTGACGATAGACAGTTTAATGGCCCTTAAAACATTCTGCACATTTAAGTCATTTTATCCTTGATCAAATTAATCAGAATTTATGTTGGAGGAAAGAGACTGGTAGGGATGTTTATAAACTCCCAGGTAGTTATCCCTTCTTAACTCAGGGTTAAAAAAATCACCAGATAAGGTAAGAGCTTTCTATTAAAATCTACAGGAGAGTTTTCTCTGTGCTTAGGTATGATACTTTAATATTCTTAAGCTCATTGGATTCTCTCTGTCTCTCTCTGTCTCTTTGTCTCTCTGTCTCTCTCTCTCTGTCTCTCTCTCTCTCTCTGTCTCTCTCTCTCTCTGTCTCTCTCTGTCTCTCTGTGTCTCTCTCTGTCTCTGTCTCTGTCTCTCTCTCTCTCTCTCTCTCTCTCTCTCTCTCTCTCTCTCTCTCTCTCTTTCTCTCTCCCTCTCTCTCTTATTCACTTGAAAACACTAATGGTTAGGTGATAATTATACTTGAGTACTGAACAGTTAACTAAATGAGCCCGTCTCTACCTGTTCCACTGTGTTCCCTGGCATTACCTTACTGACCCAAGAAGACATTATTACATCATTTCCAAAACTAAGTTAGATGATCAAGTCACAAATTATTTGAATTGCTTCTCTTCAAAGCCAAAGGTGGGGTGGGGGGGAGGGAGGGAGGGAGAGAAGGAAAGAGAGAGAGAGAGAGAATCACTATTTGCTGATTTGCTGATTGTCATATGAAACCAATGAGAAGTGGGCCTTTAAGGGTGGAAAAACCCCAGGGCCCAGTGGGAAGAGAGTTGCAGTTTGTTAGCAGTAGAACTCAGCATGCTGCTGTGTGAAGGATGGTTGCTTATGGTCAAGGGGTGGGGCTGGAGAGCTCTAAATCCTTTCTGAGGATGCTTAATGAGGTTTCCCCACAGATGTGCTTTTCATCCTTTCCTGTGTGGAAGCCGAATCTTTAATTGGGAAGCGATTTCCTTTACCTGAAGGACAAAAATGTAATGGGGAAATAAAGACTGTTAGAGGTTTGACCCTCCCCCCTTTATCTGCTGCAGGATGACTCAGGGTCTACTGTCCTTCAGTTTCCTGTGACTTCCATCTTGGCTCTTCTGTCTACCGAGAACACTTTCCTAAGTGGATGGGACGAATGGGTGCTTTATTGGCAGTTATCTGGCATGGGATTAAATTGCATCTATCACTTGCCTTTTGTGGTTCTATGACCAAGAGGGCTGACAGAAATGACTCATGGTAGAACTTGTTTATTGTGTCTCACAGTTTTATAGGGTTGCCATCTATTAAAGGAGGGAAGGCATGATGGGGTTCATGACAGGAGGCACATGCGGCCAAGACTGCAGCTGACTATGAAGCCAGTAAGCAGGTTAGAACCAGGAGTTGGTACAAACTTCCAAGACCCAACTCCTGGTGAGGTACTCTGTCAGCTAGACTCTCCACATGTCTCATACTCCATAGCTTTTAAAATTGTGCCATGAACTGGAGAGCAACTGTTTAAAACATGAGCTCATGGAGAACATTTTAGAGAGAAACCACAATAGTGAGTTACATTGCAATCATAAGATTTTTATTTTATTTTATTTACTTTTCCCGGGTTAATAATATGTACCTGATTTTTTTTTCTTCTTTAAAATGTATGCTGAAAATATATTTCATTATCTCACTGGTTCCAAGCAAAGTTGTCTTCTATGATCTCCCAAGTTAACTTCGACCAAGCCTTTTTCCGACTGAGAAATAAATAATTAAATAACAAAGTAGGGGGTTAATGTCCCTTGAAGCCAATCTGTTCTTCAATGCTGACACATCACTAATGTGTGTCCTCAACCTCTGCAAGAGGTAGGACATGTTGTTCCTCTTGAGTAGCTCATGGTAACTTGTCAGTAAAAGATTTGTTGGGTACACAGTGGGAACTGGGGAGACGATATCTCCTCTCCTGTCTCCTAAATAATTTATTTGTTGAGGCTTTCTTTCACTGTTGTGGGGGCAGGAAGGCATGCTTGTTTTAACTGTGTGTTAACTTTATGGCAAAAATCGCTGCATTTTAAAACATACAAAATGGAAAAGACACCCACATTTTTCTCAGGTCGTTATCCTTGGGTAAGTGTGTGTGTGTGTGTGTGTGTGTGTGTGTGTGTGTGTGTGTGTGTGTGTGTTTTAAACCTACATATATGTGTAGGTGTGTGTTTGTGTTTGTGTGTACTTACTGTGTTTTAAACCTATGTGTGTGTAGGGGGGTGTTCTTACTGTCACTAGTGCTCAATATTATTCCTGTGGCAAATTCAACGTTGGCAATAGCAACCATAGAGGACAGAGGTTGTAATCTTTTCAACTAAATACATCAGCTACCGAGCAACTTATTTGTCTTTCATATTGTGGGACTAAATATTTATTTTAAAACAGATTTTTCACAGAGTCCTGTTTGGTACACATAAAACCAGTCTTAGAGCAAACTGTAACTCCTCATATTTATCAATGTTTAATCTTACAAAGATGGTGAAGGATATTCTGAAATCTATATCTATTTTGTGCAATGATTTATAAAACAGAGAATTTGAAAGGATTTCTTTCTAGTATAAGCAATTTGCATGTGTATAGAATATAATATATAGTATATCTTTTATAAACATAAGAATATCTCTATGTTTTAATAATATATTTTTGATTTTTATATTCTTTTCAACATAAATGTTAAGTATTTTTAAGATCACTTATGGATACAGAATTTTAGCTCTTTTCTATTCGAAATCAATTAATAAAAAATCTCTGCTTTAAAGAGAAGATTTTAGTGCATCCTCCACAATAACATAGCTAGAACAAAAAGGATGCTAAATTCAAGAACTTATACAAATCACATTATCACACATCTTTTTTTCAGGGACAAATTAACTTTTAGCATTGTCCAAATTGTAGCCATTCATCTCCATGTTTATAGTTCAGTTTTGAATGATAAATGCCATCTTTACTCATGTTTTAGTTATAGGATTTTACTAAAATTTGTTACCTGATATAAGACACAAACAGAATGTTGTACTATAATCGGGATGATTTTTAATCAGGTCCATACGTTGAGGCTTTAAATGAAGCAGATATGATAACTAAAATGTAATAAACTGAATGATAAGTGGGGTATGTTAAGCGCTTATGTCTGTCTGCTGGAGGGAGGCACTACATATTTGATAAATCATTTTCCATTTCTTAGCATCCCAATGGTGGTCTAGCTTTAGAAACTGGAAATGCTGGGTTGCTCCTTATCAGAGAGACTGTATGAGAAGCAAATCCAGCTTGGGCTTTTAAGTCCACAATGCAGATCATAATTTTCAGCACTTTCTAGCCATGGCCATAGACAGATTGTACCTCCCAGAATTTTTTCTCAAAATCCCAAATTCATGAAGTAATGTAATGAAGATGAAAGGGTTATTGGGCTGAGTTCTAATTCTATCACAATCCTTAAGTATACATGGAAGGAGTCATGGCTCCAGCTACATATGTAGCGGAGGATAGTTTTATCTGGCATCAATGTGAGAGGAGGCCCTCGGTCATGTGGAGGCTTGATGCCCCAGCATGGGGGATGGTAGAGCAGTAAGGTGGGTGTAGGTGGGTGGGTGGAGGAGCATCCTCATAGAAGCAAAGGGGAGGGGGCATGGGATTCTAGGTTTGTGGAGGGTAAACTGGGAAGGGTGATATCATTTGAAATATAAATGAATAAAATGATTAATAAAAAGACAGAAAAACAGTCATCATTTCTAATTAATCAGTGAAGAAGTGGAGTAATATGGGTTCTGTGGTGGTTTTAATAGGTTTGACCCCCATACATTCATGTGTTTGAATTCTTGGCCCATGGAGACCGGCACTATTAGGAGGTGTGGCCTTGTTGGAGTACGTGTGGCCTTGCTGGATGAAGTGTGCCTCTGTGGAGGTGGACTTTGAGGTCTCCTCCAATGCTCACTGTATTCCCAGTGTGGAAGAGAGTCCCCTCCTGGCTGACATCAGATTAAGATGTAGAATTCTTGGCTCCTTCAGCAGCACATCTGCCTGCATGTTGCTATACTTCTCACCATGATGATAACGGACTGAACCTCTGAAACTGTAAGCTAGTCCCAATTCAATGTTCGCCTTTATAAGAGTTGTTGCCTTGGTCATTGTGTCTCTTTACAGCAATGAAACCATATCTAAGACAGGTTCCGGAGAATGTTTTTCACATGGTCTTGTAAGTGCTTTTCTGACATAATTTGAGAGATTCGAGAGACATAAAAGATTCTCATGACGCCAGGACAGAGTAATGAGAGGGGGTTGAACGGAGAAAAGAGGGAGGGAAGGGGGCTTATGGGACTTTCGGGGAGGGAGGAAACGGGAAAGGGGAAGTGATCTGGAATGTAAATTAAAAAAATAAAATAAAAAAAAAAAAGATTCTCATGTCCCTGAATATACCTTAGGTCCTCAGTAGGAAAAAAAATTCCCTTATTAGTCATGCTTTGAGGCTAACTGAAGCCTGGTTGAATCTCCTAATATCAGACATTCCTGAAATGGGCAATTTTTCTTCTTGGCCACTGAAAAGGAGACCAGTCCTCGGGAGAAAGGAGCAGGTTCTGCTCAAGGACAACAAAGGTTTCCCTTGAAAGTGTGAAGGTAGAGCAAAAGCATACAAACTATCTTGGCTTGGCACCTGTTTTGGCTGTATTTCTCCTCTTCTCCCACAGCTGTCTGTCTGTCCACAAGACTGACCTTTCTCTAAACCTTCTCAAAATGCAGACTTACTCTGTACATTCTCAGCACAAACGTCTTGAGTTCCTTCAGAGTGATCACATTTTGTCACACTCTCTCCTAAACTCATCAAGGTCTAACACACTGTCTACAATACTCCAGTTTGTGTCGTGATCCTTTTTTGTCATTATGGTCATTTTTACTATCTTCCAGCATCCATAACTCACTATTTGTTCCTCAGTGGGACCCCCCCCCTTACATCATGACTGTCAATTCACTCGTCATTTCTTCATGGAGGGCTTTCCTGACCATCCATCTTAGAACTGTATTCCCTTTCTATGTGTTTCCATAGTGCTCTGAAAAACCCTCTTTGAGATAGTTACCAATGAGATAATTCTGTTTATCTACACAATTATTTGATTAATGTTTGCTTTCTCCAGGGTTGTCAGCACTAGGAGGGTGGGTATGTGTGGTTTTGCTCCTGATTCTATTTGTAGCACCAAAGATCACTTTCTGTGTGGAAGAGGGCATGCAAAGAGGGAAAGAAATGCATGAAGAATTCATTACTGGGGCCAGTGAGGCCATCCCATGTGAGGTGAGAGATTGTGGGAACTGGATAAGAAGACTAGATAGCACAGGCAAATCCTTGGGATTTGTTCCCTGAACAACTTCTTCAAGGTATAAATTCTCAAAAGATTGTGGCTGTGTTCCCTCTAACAGGTCAATCCTCCACACTGGTGTCACAGTCCTGAGATGAGAAGCTGTCAACTATTTGCATTTGTAGCCCAGTGCAGACACTGCGTTTTGCACCAGAAGTGGAATTACTGTGCTTATTTCATTTCCTCGTGCTCATCTTGTTTTGCCTTCTTATATTTGTTGATTTTCGTGTTTTTCAACTCACATTTTCTGAGCATCTTCTTAAACACCCAAGAGAATCATGAGATCACTCCTTAAGGTGAACCTTAGTGACATTTGGTACAACTTCCTCCATGTGGATGGTTATATTTGAATAAATATATTGTTATGGAGATACTTGTGCATATGTCTTTTATACCCCAAAGATGCAAGAGAAATAAAGCCTGACAGATCCTACTTACCTTATTAATTTAGATACAGACTAAAACCACTTTGTCATAATATGTAAGTGAACCATTTCTTCTTCCATAGAATGTAAGTTTTCAAGAATCTAGCAAGGTTATTCAAACATTTATTTCATAGAAGTTACATCTACTTATAATTTTTTGATATGTGTATGTGTGTGGTGTGCATGTGAGTCACATGTGTATGAGTACATATATACATGGAGAGATCATAGGTCGATGTCCAGAACTTTCCTCAAAGACTTGCCACCCTATATATTGAGGTGGATCTCTCACTAAAATGGGAGCCTGTTGATTCCTCTAGTCTAGTTGACCTGCTTGCTCTGGGGAGTTTCTGTCTTAATAGAAGTAGGCACTACAGGGAGACCACCATACCTGCAGAGCTTTTCTATGTAGGTGATAGGGACCCACACTCCAGTCCTCATACTTGTGTGGCAAGTGTTTTACTTGCTGGGCTATCTCACCAACCCATATGCCCTCATTAGTAAAGGCAGTATTCTCCTTTTGTCTTTGAATTATTGTTCTGAGACTGAGGTCTTTGCTTTAGCTATTTGATCACAAAGTGTGTGTGTGTGTGTGTGTGTGTGTGTGTGTGTGTGTGTGTGTGCATGTGAGTGAGTGAGTGTGTGTGTGTATATATTGTGTGTGCATGTGAGTGAGTGAATGTGTGTGTGTGTGTGTGTGTGTGCATGAGAGACAGATACAGAGTCGCAGAGATGCAGGCAGACAGACAGACAGATAATATATTTGTAGGTTACCCCTTAGATCCAGATACCCATCTACAGGGATGAAACACCAGTACTTCCTGTTTCACAGTTTTATGTTGGAAAGACCCAGTCAAACACATTATTGAAAGAGAAAATTACAATGTGTTAAAATGAGTATAGTAGTTAAAGAACCAAAAGAGAAAATACCTATCATCTAACTTAAACTTTCAAAACAAAAATTACAAAATGTAAGTTTCAATAATGATAAATATTTCAATAATAAGTCATAAAAACAAGGGGAAAGATTTACTATTTTAAAGGTCATATTCTAATTCCTATAAAATTGCAGTATTTATTTAACCTTTTTGTTATTTAATTTAGAATGATTACTGTCATATCTCTAAGCATTTATGCAATAATGTTTCATTTAGTTTTCCACTAACAATTGCTAAGACAAATAAAGAGTCTTGACAAATGAGATATAACTTAATAAACGTGTACTTCTGAGTAGAAAACTAATCAGAGTCTGATTCAAATGTGTACTGAGGGAGTAGCAGGATAGATAAGCTTTAAAAATTTACTTGATGATATAACATCAGGCAAAGTGTTTTTATGCCTTATTGCCCATCTCTTTGAATACTTTCATTGTAAACATGATTATATTACCAAAGTATGCTGGTTGTAGAATATTATAATTAGATATTTAAGTCCTAAATTGATTAACAGCAATATAAACATAGACATGGACTGTAAGTTAAATCTTGGAAAGAAGGTTATTACTAAATCTTTATGTATAAACGACAACAGGAGAGGCAAATGTTTTCCTGGAAATTTTCCAAAGGAGATTAATATTCATCTTTTTTTGCCTATATAAAATAAAAAGCAGTAATGGCTGGCTAGACTGACAATGTCAACAGTGGCCTTTCAACCTTTAGCCATGACTTATAAATTGCATCATCATAAAATTATTTTTAATTAATTCATTAATTTACTTATTTGTTCTGCATCCTGACCACGGTTTCCCCTCCCTCCTCTCCTCTCAGTCCCTTCCCTCCACCTCCAATCCCATCCACTCTTCCTCTGTTTCTCTTCAGAAAGGGGCAGCCTCCCATGCATATCAACCAGTCATGGCGTATCAAGTTGCAGTCAGACTAGGTACCTCATTAAATTACAAAGTTTTTGCAAGGCAAAAGACACCGTCAAAAAGACAAAGCGGCAACCAACTAACTGGGAAATGATCTTTACCAACCTTACATCCGACAGAGGGCTAATATCCAAGATATACAAAGAACTCAAGAAGTTAAACTCCAGAGAGGCAAGTAACCCTATTAAAAAATGGGGTACAGAGCTCCACAAAGAGTTCTCACCTGAAGAATATCTAATGGCTGAGAAGCACCTAAAGAGATGTTCATCATCCTTAGTCATTAGGGAAATGCAAATCAAAACAACCCTGAGATTCCATCTCACACCAGTCAGGATGGCTAAGATCAAAAACACAGGAGACAGCAGTTGTTGGCGAGGATGTGGAGAAAGAGGAACACTCCTCCACTGCTGGTGGAATTGCAGGCTGGTACAACCACTCTGGAAAGCAGTCTGGCGGCTCCTCAGAAAACTGGGCATGACACTTCCGGAGGATCCGGCTATACCACTCCTGGGCATATACCCAGAGACTTTACCTGCATGCAATAAGGACACATGCTCCACTATATTCATAGCAGCCTTATTTATAATAGCCAGAAGCTGGAAAGAACCCAGATGTCCCTCAACGGAGGAATGGATTCAGAAGATGTGGTATATTTACACAATGGAATACTACTCTGCAATTAAAAACAATGAATTCACGAAATTCCTAGGCAAATGGGCAAAAATTATTATATTGAAATTGAACAAGACAAAAAAGAAAGGAGCCTAAGAGAGGTCACAAGAATCAGAGATCCACTCATTTATACATTCAGAAATCTTATAAAAATACTAAACTAGAAGACACAGTATATACACAGAGGACTTGGCTCAGATCTGTGTAGGCCCTGTGTATTCTACCTCAGTTGTGAGTATTCATATGAGCTTTAATCGTGTTGATTTAGAGAATCTTGTTCTCCTGCTGTCCTCCATCCCCTCTGGCTCTTACATTCTTTCTTTCTTCTCTGTTTTTGGATTTTTGAGCTCTGAGAAGAAGGATTTGATGGAGATATATTATTTAGAGCTGTGAATCCCAAGGTCTGTCTCTGTCTCTATCTCTGTCTCTCTCTCTCTCTGTCTCTCTTTCTTTGTCTCTCTCTGTATAATGTCTGGCTATGGACCTCTATATGTGTTCTCATCTGCAAATCCAAAAAACAAATAACCCAATTAAAAATGGGTTACAAATCTAACTAGAATTCTCAGTAGAGGAAACTCAAATGGCTGAGAAACACTTAAATCTTCAATACTTTAACCACCAGGGAATGCAAATCAAAACTACTTTAAGATTTCATCTCACACCAGTTAGAATGGCCAAGATCAATAACACAATGACTACTCTTACTGACAAGAATTGGAAATAAAGGGAACACTCATCCATTGCTGGTGAGAATGCAGACTTGTACTGTCACTAGGTAATCTGTGTGGTGGTTCCATAGAAAGTTGGAAATTCACCTACCTTAAGACCCAGCTATACCACTCTTAGGCATATACCCGAAGGATGTTCTGAAATCCTACCACAAGAACATGTTCAATGAGACTTTATTCATAAAAACCAGAAATTGGAAATAACCTATATGTCCCTCAACAGAAGAATGAATAAATAATATGTCTTAAAACCATGTGAAAACTTCCCCTTGGATCAGAATTGAGCCATATTCCTTAAGTTCCGAGTCTTCTAACAGTAGGCTCAGCCAGGCTGTCGGACCTAGGTTCTGAAAGGAGACCCCACTTTCAGCACTCAGGAGAGTTGGAACATCCCTGGAATTTTTCTTTTAAACTTTTCGTTTTTTTTTTCTAGCATTTACTCCATGACACAGTATTTTTTTTTTTTTGTCTTTTAGAAATGTACAATGTGGTGCTTTGAATGAGAATGGTTTGGGGAACGCAGCCTTGCCGGAAGAAGTCTATCACTGGGGATGGGCTTCCCGTGTAAAAGTCCTGAGTCACTTCTAGTTCACGTGCTCTGCTTTATGCTTATGGTTCAAGATGTTAGCCCCAGCCTCCTGCTCCAGCAGCCATGTCTGATGCTTGCTTCCATGCTTCTTCCTTGTAATGGACTCCAACCCCTCTGAAACCATTTGGCCCAAATAAACTCTCCCTCTTATAAATTGCCTTGGTCACTGTGTTCTACCACAACAGCAGAAGAATACCTATTATATATGCCAAAAGGTAAATTGTCAACAATAACGTAATAATCGTACCTCTTCAATAGGTGTGAGAGTGGGGTGGAACCGTCTGTATGTAAATATTCTCATATCCACATTTGCTGTATTCATTCAGAATCATGTCTTATACTTGTTAACTGCTCTGTTTTTGAACTCCTCATCTAATATGCAGAGGAATATTTCAACTCACCAAATGTGTTAAGCTTAAATTTGTATTTGTATTCTCAATAGATTTCCTCTAGAATGTCAGGGGATGGTTCCAAGGATGTATGAGTTGAATACTTGCACCCTGCTGCTTCTTTCAAATTAGGTCTGACTTTTATTCACTCAAAGTGCAAACAATATCTATTTTAGTAACTAATATTATTCACTAATATAACTAATATTAGTCACTACAAACTTCTTTCAGGAGTAAACTTCCTAGCACAAAAGTTTGAATTTAAATATGACATTCCCGGACTGGAGAGATGGCTCAGTGGTTAAGAGCACTGACTGCTCTTCCAGAGGTCCTGAGTTCAATTTCCAGCAACCACATGATGACTCACAGCCAACTGTAATGGGGATATAATGCCCTCTTCTAGTGTGTCTGAAGACGGCGGCAGTGTACTCACATACATGAAATAAATAAATAAATCTAAAAAAAAAAACCAAACCTACATTCCCATAGATCTTAGATCTAACTTAAAGAGGGTGCTTTTTGATTTCCACTTTAAAACAAAAACTGTTTCCTTAGGACTCTGCCTTGATGCATACATCACTCATGTATTTCTGTTGTTTGATTTTGTTGCTGCTATTCGAAGCAGCCAAGGAATACTCAATTAAGTCTGAATATAACTTTGAAAAACTGCTACTCAGGGCTCTATTTTTCTTTCACCCTGCTTTTCCTTCCACACTACGTACTTTTAATTTTGCTTCATTTTTGTCAATGCTGGAGAGTTGAAGCCAGAACCTCATATCTATTGGGAAAGTGGTCTACCTCTAAGACTGTGGTTCTCAGCCTTCCTAATGCTATGATACAGTTCCTCATGTAGTGGTGACCCCAATCACAAAGCGATTTTCATTGCTATGTCATAACTGCAATTTTGTTATTGCTATAAATCATAAATATTTGTGTTTTGTAGTGGTCTTAGGAGACCCCTGTAAAAAGGGGTCATTCGATTCCCAAAGGGGTTGTGACCCACAGGTTGAGAACCACTGCTCTAAGCCATCTCCTCAGTCCCATTCTTAAAGAGGCTCTTATATAGCTTTGGCAACTTGACTTTAGTTCTTTGGAAAATAAATTCTTGCTCCATATCCTTTAGAGCAAGTGCAATGAGATCATTGCCATTCCTTGTGGATAGTTCGAAGGAATACCAGTGGGTACCCAACTCCACAGACACTCAAATCTCACGAGAAGTTTGCATTTAACCTACACGTATCCTTTCATATGCTTTAAATCATCTCTAGTTCATTGATTACACCAAAGCTAATGTAAATTTCTCCTTAAATAGTTGTAATGTGCGGCTGAAGGGATAATGATAAGAAACATTCTAGACATATTCAATACAGATGCAAATTTTTCAAATAGTTTTGGTCTGTGTGTGGTTGAATCTAAGGATGTGGAAACCATAAACAGGTAAATCAGATTGTTGGCTGGATTCCTGCATTCTTGATGTCTGTGGGAGAGTAAGGGTGTGGGGGGAGAAGAAACCAGTACCAAGATATTAAGTTCTTAGAGTTTCCTTGTCTGTGAGGGTAGAGGTTGCCATGTATATATACTGTTAAAAACTCCCTGATAATGAGTTCCTTCCTGCCCGTACATTGGTTGCATCAGGGCTTATCTCTGGAAAACTAAAATGTTTTTCTGATGAAATGTGCTTTTCTTTTCCCCCTGGCTTCTTGATATCTACTATAGCCCTTTTTGATTTACTGTTGTTCTGGAAATACGTTAATTGGCTCTCAAGGTCCTTAACATTTCTGGTAAATATTCTTAACAGTAGTGATTGGAAGGAATTCAGATTCACTTAAGGTATTTGCATCCACTCTACATTCAAGGCTCAGTATTTTTAATGTTTTTATTGGTTAGTAGCTTTAAAAACAAATATGGCACAGAGGAGACTTAGCCAAAACACCTGTAGAAAATCAAACCATTTTTGATGTAATGCGAATCTCAGTTATGCTAGAGGGTGATCAGAAATCTTCCTTTCTTCTTAAACACTGGGATGTCACAGCTTGGGAAAGCAACTGTGACAGTGGATAAGAAGGCAAATGAAAGCCAGCTTCCCAATTCACCTCTGAACTCCTGCACATGTGAGCCACACTATCCAGCATAAATGAGCCTGTCTGAGCCTCAATCTGATACTCCCGAGGATTAAGTGTATTGATAGCTGTTCAGTGCCTGGACATGGACCTGCTAAGTAACAGGGGCCAGTGTTTTTGTTTGAACAATATATGAAATGTTACAGTTATTCAGCTTGATCAACAAGAGTCATGAGAAGCTTAGGAAGTTCCTTGGAATTTGTTTGTTGTTTGTTTAGACGTTACAGAGCCAGTTAATCACGCAGAGGACGATATATATCATGACGCAGTGCTATAATGGAGTACTAGAACTTTTAGGCATTGATGTGGATGATGTGCATGCCTTTAATCCCAGCATTCAGGAGGCAGAAGCAGGTAGCTCTCTGTGAGTTCAAGGCCATCCAGGGCTACAAAGAGAAACTCTGTCTCAAATGAACAAACAAACAGCAGTTGACATTATGAATGGAAGAATGGGGATCAAGTATTCATTTGTCTTATGCATTAACTGCTTAGTGCCCACTGTGAGCTCTGGTGCTCTTACACATTCTAGAGATAATGTTAAAGTAATAAAAGAAATGTAGGAAATATTAACCTAAGTTGAGTCAGATAATTTGTCTTTGGGGATGGTGGGTGGTAACAGATCATTGAAGACACAGCAGGATTAAACTATACAAGGATTTTGACAAATAGTGGAGTACCACTTGAACATTAGGCAAATTTTGATGACAAGCTTAATGACCTTAGAATGGCCAACTTAAAAATAATTCAATGAGGGTGGGTTATGATGGAAATCCATGCTTTAAACATCAACTAGAAGATGATCATTTTAACATGCTTTACCTACTTCTGGAGGCGTCTGATATGCTCTGTGATAAAATCTGGCTTAGAGTATAATATGTTCTAGTTTTACGTGTAATTAATAATGAGCTTCATTTGAGCCAAACATTTGTGAGAGCTGTCCCCCAAAGTTAATTCAGTTGTGGATTTTATGAACACTATTTCATAAAATAAAAAGTATATAGTACAAATATTTACAGTCAGACCTTAGCCAGGTTAATAGCCTCAAGGCTAGGTCACATGCTTTAAAACAGATATTGAAATTTTAAATAGCATTCACAATGGATGCCAGAATGCTTAAAGGGCAAGAGATCATGCCAAGTAGTAAAATGAGGATAAGACACAAAAGGGAACATGCCTTATAAAGCCAAAAATTATCACTGACTCCTTCTAATGTAGGAAGGTGGGTGGTTGGAAGACTAAGGCCCATAAGTGAGCAAATAGACAGAAATGTTGTTAAATACAGGGTCCGTTTTCAAAGGATCAGCCTACCCTGTAAAGAACAGAGCTTCTTGTGTATAGATGTTCATTTAATGTCAACTGAGCAAGCTTATGTGCTTAGAGATGAGAGTTCAACTTCTGGATAGGAGATACAGACATCTCATCTCTGAGTGTCCAGGGGGTAAGACCCTGTCACTTTGATTACACCAGACATTGTTAAAAGTCACACAATGACTAAAGAATAAGTGTAATGATTTGATAAAGTAATTTCTGTTGAGTAAGCGTTGGTCTAAGAAAGATGGTAGCTATTTCTACATGGGAAACATATGAGTGGCTCAAAGATGTTATTATCTGGAGAGAGAAATTTCATTCTAGGTCTTTGTTGGATATGGTAGGGAATAATCAAAACTAGCTTAATTGGGAACATTCATGGTGGTAAATGGTGCCATGCATAGCATGAAGGTTAATTAACGCTTACGCTCAAACAAAGCTCCAAAGCTCTGCTAAGTGAATTCGAGAGCTTTCTATTGAAATAGTTGGTTTCCAGCATGCTTGTGAGATGACCCCTCTTCTGACGGCTTCTGCTTGGCAATAGACTATAGCTGTTGTCAGGCAAACTGATGACTGTTATGTTATCCAGATTAAACTTTTCAAAGTTGCTCTATGTGAGAGGCACTGAAAAGAATTAGTTTTTCTTTATCTACAGAAGATGTGTTGTAAAAACCTCCCCTGCAGTGGATGCCTGAAGACTTTGTAATTTCATAACTCTTTACATCTTACCTTGAAACGTTAGACAGATGAGAGTTGTGTTGCATTTGCAGGTTTATATGCAAAAGTACCAACAAGTAACATAAATTTATTTTTCTTCATGATTTCATAGAAGATTTGTTCTTACAAATCTTTGCAGTCTTGGAATATGATACTTTTCCTTTCCTTTCCTTAAGAATTTTCATCTCTATCCTTAATGAAAGCACTTTAGATCATTCTAATTGCTGGTTTTACTGCTTTTATGTTTTGGAGGGCCAGATTAATAAAATAAGGTTTACTTAAACACAGTATCTGGATATTGCAACAATCAACGTGATAGCTGAGAAACCTCCTAAGTCATTATGTACTGTGTAGGGTAGTTGGACCTAAGGCATATCACTAGGGCATGAGATTTCCATATTTTCAAAGTCGTACAGTTTAAAACTGTGATTTTTGTTTGTTCCTATAATTTTCCATTTAACATATTTGGACTGCGGATTAACTGCCAGGAACTAAAACTGAAGATAAGAGAGTATACCATAGAAGCAGGCAGAGATGTTTGGCAAATTATTTCTGAATAAAGTATATTTGAGTATCTCTCGGACCTGAGGCTAGAAGATCAATGAAAGAACCCAACTGAATGAGAAAACAAGATGTGAAGACCTCAGGAAAGAAGTGCGTTCTGATCACTGTTCATATAATGAATGGGAACATTTCAAGGACATACAGTCTGTGAAGATGGTATGCATTCAAAAAGATGCCTAGACAAATAGATTAGTTCCCTGGAGGGAAACTTGTGGTTTTAGTTAGAATATTTCATGAACCAACTGAGTCCGTTTCTCTAGTATTTCTCTTCTTGTCAGTGATTTTTAATTACATGTCTTTTGAGAAACTAAGTCATCTGTGTTAAAGTGAGCTGGTAAATAGAAGTTCATTCATTCTTGGAGAGTTAGTTAGGTTTTTTGGCAATAAGACACAAACTTGTCATCTGAGAACAAGGGACTTCAATTAAGGATTTACTTCCATCAGATCAGCCTGTGGCAAGTCTGTGGACATATTTTCTTGATTGATGTAGGAGGCCTCACCCTATGGTGGGTGCTGCCACCACTGGGCAGGTAGTCTTGAGTTGAATAAGAAAGCAGGCTGAGCAGGCCATGTGGAACTAACTAATAACATTGTTTCTCCATGGTCTCTGCATTAGTTCCTGCCTTCAGGCCACTGATCTGCTTGAGTTTCTGCCTTGGCTTCCCTCAATGTTGGACTATGTCTTAGGTTTCTATTATAATAATGCACTATGACCAAAGGCAACTTGTGGAGGAAAGGGTTTATTTGTCTTACAGGTTACAGTCCACCCTCTGAAGTCTGTGGGGCAGAAACTCCAGGCAAGCACCCAGAGGCCAGAACTGAAACCAAAACATCAAGGCAGGTTTCCAGAAGAAAGTGGCTATGTGATCAATCCACTTAGGGATCAATTCATTTCATAATTAATTTCATAATTAATTAATTTCACTTATTCACGTTATATCCCACTCACTGCCCCCTCCCCATCACCCCTCTCACAATCCTTACCCTCTCCCCACTCTCCTCCTCTGAGTGGGTGGGGGATCCCCTGGGTATCCTCCCACCCTGGCACGTCAAGTTAGAGTTCAATTCTTAGATGTCAAATACTGGCATCATGTAAACACAATGTCAAGGAAAGGAACCTGCACAGGCCTAGAAAATCAAGAATTGTGGCATATGGACTGTGTTCCAAGAGAGGAATTTGACACAGACTTTTATCTCATATTTAGGACCCTCCTCTCTTGCTGTTCTTTGTACAGAACCTAAAGTAAGATCACAATAATGCTTGAAGCCACCCCACACAGTATCATGTTGAAAAATATGTATTCTAAAAGTGTATACAGCAGAAGGAACATTTCTCCTTTAGTGTTTTGAGACTGTAGATATCCTTAAAAAGACCAGAAAGGGCATTTTCATGTGACTCCCCCGATGTAGACTTAAAACCCAGGAATGTGGTCCTCTTTGAGCTAAATCTTCAAGGCTGGTGCACCTGGCAAATAATGCCTTAGCTAAAAGTACAATCCCTATACCACTACCAGAGAACTCTCCTCTCAAGGGTTTTAGGAGCTGTCATATGCGACTGGGAAATGAGCATTTTCCAGAAGAGGGAAGGAGGCATGAGGATGTGATCAATCAGTCTGCCGCTGCTTAGCCCTGGAAACATGAATTGGATCAAAATGAACTGGATGCTTTCTTCGCATTCTCTTCTGCAAATGCAAAGCCTGCTGCTCCTCTGTGCAACCATGCTGCTGTGCGGAGCCCAGAGCTGCTTTTAAATTCAAGAGGACAGCTGCTTTCTGCTCACTCAGGTCCTCTGAGACATGACCCAAGACAGGAAAGGGTGCTTAGCAGGGGCTTGTTGCCAGAGATTCAATATATGAATTTTACTATGAGAATAAAAACTTGGCCCACTTTTAAAAGGTTAATAAAAAATTTATTACAGTGTGTTCTTTCTTATGATGGAATCGATTTAAATTCTGGCCTCAGAGAAGCAATACTTTTCAAAGCAGCGAGCAACTGCTGTGACCTCTGAAATGCCTAGAATCTTCCATGTTAGGAGTACGGAAAATCTGAGGGCTGGGCACTCCTTTCATAAATTGCACTACAGTCAGGATGTGTTCTGAAAGAGGCACTTACCCAAAATTTAATATTCATGAACTATTGAAAAGGAGAAGAGTAAATGAGTAAATTTCCCTATTATTTTCACACTAGTGAAACTTACTCGTAACATTGATCTTAAAGCTAAAAGACCACCTCATTCCCCCCTCACCCCCCACCCCCCCAGTTTTAGGATTATAAATCTACACCAGTTGGCTGTATACTGTTTTTTTCTTTATGGCCATCCATCTATTGATTTTTTTCTTATCCTTTCTTTTCTAGCTCTACTCTACTTAGTAGCATTTACCTGCTTGCTTTAATTAGAATTAATTGCTTTTTCCTCCCTGCTCTCCAAGCACCAATGTAGCCATTCTCAACTCCATCACAATGTGTTTTCCATTGGGGAGGGGGGAGAATTCTTCATGTGTGTATTTGATTTCCTTCCCCTCATCTACCTTTTAAACAAATTAAAGCTGGGTCTATCTTTACAGAGAAGAAATGGGACTCTAAGTTGGAGGAGCTTCTCCAGGGCCACACAGCTCGTTGCAGCTTCACTTTGGACATGATGAAATTTATTCTAGTTTATTTTCCTTTTCTATTGGTCCTAAGATAAGTCACTTCTTTTCTGTTTTCACTGAATCAGTGCATGATATTCATGAGACATCTCTAAGTTACAATTAAACCTTCCCTTCTGGGTGGTATTCTCCTATATGAGAAGCAGAATATAGTTTTGCATTGACATATTTTTACTGTCCACAGAATTTAGAGGCAAGAGAATAGGAAGACTTTGATTTCAGGAAGGTATGCTAAGTTCGCATGGTATTAGTGCCAGTACCAACATTCCCCCTGGCGATGGCTATAAATTTGCATCCTTAACTCCCTCACCTGCTCTCTTGCTCTCAGCAGGTGGTCATTTCTTGTTCTAACTGATTTTGTTCTCAAACATTAATATAACTAATCATATGGAAAGCTTGTTGTGTCATAGCTTTGGGGAGCTTTCTCCCCAGAGACTCTGACTCAGTAAGTCAGGATCAAGGTGGGTGCATAAAACTTACTTTGTTTTGTTTGCTTGCTTCCTTCTGTTTCTAACCAGCTTGTAGATGGATGTGAAGGCAACTGGTCCAAAGGCCACTGATTTAAGCCATCCTATGAGATAGGCTGTTTCCTCCAATTTAAACCTCTCTAGATTCCAGCAGTCTAGAGGCTGAGGCAGGTATTCAGCGCCAATCTGGATTCTATAGTAAGTCCTTGTTTCAAAAGAAAAAAAAAATAAGCAATAAAAATCCGCTGTTGACTATTCATCCTTCCTCTCCTACTCTGAAGGAGAGCCCAGAGGAAAGCCATTCTCAAGCTAACTCCCTCCCATGCATCCTTACAGGTCACTCCATCTATTTCCGGGTCATTAAGCCCTTCTTAGCATTTAACCCACCTACATCGTTGTATATTTTATATCAACCACTTTTTTATCTTGATTTCTCTCCTACTTCACTTATAATACTGCTTCTTTTTTTTTTTTTAGTAGCATTGAACAATTGTAAAACAGATATGTTATGGCAGAAAATAAGATTAGGGCCTGGAGAGATGGCTCAGTGGGTAAGAGCACCGACTGCTCTTCCAAAGGTCGTGAGTTCAAATCCCAGCACCCACATGGTGGCTCACAACCATCTGTAAAGAGATCTGATGCCCTCTTCTGGTGTTTGAAGATAGCTACAGTGTACTTACATATAATAAATAAATAAATCTTTAAAAAAAAAAGAAAATAAGATTAAAGAGTTTAGGAAGAAACATTTCTTTTCTTTGGTGTATATTTGAAACTTTTAGGCTTATGGTCTTGGTAGTTTAAGTGGGGGTGGTCCAATAACCAAGGAAAGGGGAATAGATCTCACCCTCAGGAATAGGCAGGTTGGGAGGGAAACAGGCTGTTGATTAACAGTACTTATCTGGAGTTCATTTAATGTGTGAAAGGAGGATTAGTGTTTTATCCCTGAAGATTATAAGAATCTCTTTAAGTTTACAAAGAAGACAAATTTCAGATATGTTAGTATTATCACTGTTTACTAGAAAAGTAGCATAGAGAGGGGAAGAGATCTGAAGCATTTTTTTTCAATTTTTTTTACATTCATTAAATCACTTTCTTATCATTTAAGTTTTTCATGTCCTCCAAGCTTCACAACTTGCATTTACCTAGACCCTCAAACACTTTCTTACATCCTCAAACGTTTTCTTAGATGCCTTTGTATCCTTAGACCTTAGAAGAATGCCTAAGGAATCAGAGTTCAATTAGTTGACTAGCTAGGCTTCCATGGTTTAGAAATTGGCCTCTGAACATCAAAATTTGGAGCCAAGTTTAATTTTTTATGGAGAAGACTGTAGAGACACCATAAAAGAGTAACTAACTACATGTAATTCTGTAATCTAGCAAGATATAGATCTTCTAATTCTCAGAAAGCGCAGTCAGCTCAAGGACCTGAATATGTTCTCCTGGGTGGCCCTGTGGGAGCCATATTCCAGCCTTTGCTTAAGTGAGCTTGGGAGAAGGATACTATGTACTCTGAAATGTTTTACAATGAACTTTCTGCATCCGAGTGATGGTTTTTGTTTAAAAGAACTTTGCTGCATAAGGAGGCTTTTATGATTGAGCACTTAAACTTTTCATTTGTATTCCCTTTAATGTATTAAAGTGATCCTTTATGATGAGACACAATCTTACCCAATCATGTAATACATTCCTATCCTCATTCTTCACACTAGTTGAGTATCCTCTATCTGAAGTAATTAAGACCAGAAATGGTTCAGATTTTAGATTTGAGGGTTAGGGAAGATATGTACATATTTGGCAAGATAGCTTAACGATCATATCCAAGTTCAAATACAGAAATTGCATCTGTTTTATATATACCTTGCTAGAAGGTAATTTTGTACAGTATTTTTAAAATTTTATTAATCGTCTCAGTCATTTTTTTTTTCTGGGATCTGTTGAGATCCGATGCTTCTGGCATCATGTCACATACTCAACATGTTTTGATTTTGCAACATTTTATATTTTATATCTTAGCACTGTGAGTATTCACCTTATAGTATTTTCTATGTGTGATAACTTGCTGGTGATTCATCATGTTAATTTTAACCTGATTCTTGAGGAGCACATTTAAACAAACAAAAGCTGTCTTCTCTGGAAATTTTGGTTAATTCCCTAGTGATTCATTTTTCTCCCACCTATTTTGCTCCCCCATTTGCTTCCTTCCTTCCTTCCTTCCTTCCTTCCTTGCTTCCTCCCTCCCTCCCTCCCTCCCTCCCTTCCTTCCTTCCTTCCTTGCTTCCTTCCTCCCTCCCTCCCTTCCTTCCTTCCTTCCTTCCTTCTTTCCTTCCTTCCTTCTTTCCTTCCTTCCTTCCTTGCTTCCTCCCTCCCTCCCTCCCTCCCTCCCTTCCTTCCTTCCTTCCTCCCTTCCTTCTTTCCTTCCTCCCTCCCTTCCTTCCTTCCTTCCTTCCTTCCTTCCTTGCTTCCTTCCTTCCCTCTCTTTGACATGGAGCCCAGTCTTTCTAGGGATCCCAGGCTGGATCATGCTGGTCTTCCTGTTCCAGGTTCCTGCATGCTGAGATTGCAGGTGTAAGCTTCCACACCCAGTTTGTATTTATTAATTTAAAAATATACATACTTGTCACTATACAGTTTGTCAGTAAATAGAGGTAATGAAATGTGACACCAAAGAAAAGAGAACTCGTAATGGACCAGATTGAGAAATGATTGCAAATTAGCACATTGATCCATCACAACATTTTATGTCTACATGTGGTTTCTCTAGATAGTGGGTCATATTTGTTCCTCACTGTATCATAGGGTTATTGATTACTGACATTCTGAGTCTTTAGCCAGGCCTTTTAGTAAGTACTAAATATTATTCATTTTATATGACAGGAATTGTTTTATCTGTATATTTTATTTTCTCCTCTAAAGTAAGCATATAGGAGGAGGAATCCCTGAGCTGTTTGTTTAGGAACATTTCATTATGTACATACAGATGGTCCCAAGTGTTTATCACCATCTTCTTCACTACAGCTGACACTAAATTAGTGTGTGGCATGTACCAACCAAGCAATGCAGAGATGACTTCATTTACTCTTACAACAAGACAATGAAGTAGATTGCATTGTCATTTCCAAAGCTAATGGCATTGGCTGGATTCATTACATGGTAGATCCCATGTCTACTGAACACCAGTCTATCCACATATTTAACCAGCTCTTGCTGTATCTTAGTTAGGGTTTCCATTGCTTCGAAGGAAAACACTCAATTGGGGCTGGCTTACAGTTCGAGAAATTCAGTCCACTGTCATCATGGTGGGAAGCTTGGCAGCATGCAGGCGGATATGATGCTAGTGGAGCCAAGAGTTCTATAACTTTATCAAGGGACTCTCTTCTGCACTAAGCTGAGATTGAGCACTAGGACACACAAAGCCTGTCTGTATAGTGATGCACTTCCTCCAACAAGGCAACACCTATTCCAACAAGGCCACACTTCCTAATGGTGCCACTTCCCATGGGCCAAGCAGATTCAAACCACCACATACTTCTTGCTATTGCATTCTTTGCCATCATCTGTCCTTTCTGCTCCCTTATTCTGTCCCTCTACTTTCCAACTGTTGTCCTGTTCACACCTGTTTCACCCTCACCCCACGTTTGCTCCCCTTTCTCCTGGTTTTCTTTCTTTTCTGTAATTGGCCCTTTCTGTTCTTGCCTTTTTCCTAGTCCTTTTGCCCCTTTTCTCATTCTTTTTGTTTTTATGACTCATGTTCTTGGCAGTCTTATCATAACCATGATAATTTGATAAATAAAAATTATATTATATGTGTGTGTGTGTTTTATGCTGCAAATGTAGATAACAGAAGACTAACATATGAAACTGTCTCATATAATGATTGCAATTTAGTAGGAAGCTTATTTCTGGCAATGTAATAATAGATATAAAGAAAGTTTGCATGTCTGTGGTGCTTGGAGTTGAACCAAGGCCTTAGCATGTTAGCAAATACTCTAGGACGACCCAATGCTGGCCCTTGCAAAAGAATTAAGTTACAATCCATGCATTGATAGATAGACTTTTGGTAGTTCAATTGTATAGAGAGTTGCTTGCGAATCATCTTAGAGTGATAATATCACTGGTGTTTATTGGCCTGTTTGTCTGGGCTCAAGCATTTTTGTTTTATCTATAGGTTTTAAGTTATAGCCATTCATCTTCATAAATAAACTTTCCAAATGGGACAAAGTCAGAAAATAAATATTTGACAGCACGTTGGATATACCCAGTGGAATAGACTCCCCTTCTTGTTTAGCCATGGACTCTAAATCTCATTTAAATATCCTTCCTCCTTTATTCGTGTTTATGCAAGCTGGAATGGATTTAATTGGCATGTGCCAAATTTTTGGCCTGAAAATGAACAGTTGAATATTACGTGACCAACAGACTTGTTCTCCATAGTTATAATAACCTAGTTAAGTATGTTCTCAACCCTAATCTACCTCCCAAAGTCCTGCCTGGTCTTTCTAGGTTGAAATCCCTTTGACAAATGTCTTTCAGTGATACGAATTTTCTTTATATCTTTTTTTAAAAAAATAAAGAAACAACAAAATACACTTTGTTCAAAGGGTAAAAAAACTTATAATGATGCCTAAGTCTTCATCAGCTACTAAAGACAAAACATACACAGCAGCGAAAACAATTAAAAATAAAAAGTAAAGACTGTCTCTTATCTTGTGACAAAACCAACATAGCAGCACCCACTGTTCCATATCTTCTGATTATATAGCATGAAACATAATAACCATAAATATATATGCTGAAATTTAGTTCTGGAAGACTGACCCATCATCAAACTGAGGCTAGTTTGCCCTTATAAAGTAAGTTTTCTGTGTCCAATTGTCACACAAATTAATTATTGAAGGGAAAGTAAAGACTAGGTCTGACCTGGCACCTTAAGAAAGACACAGAATTTTACTGTAAAAAAAAAAATTGGTCACTGAAAGTGGCAATGATGGTGTTGTCTTAGTACTACTATTTTTCTATGATTTATTATTTTTAATTACATTATATATCAATTGTAGCCCTACCTCCCTCCTCTCCTCCCAGTCCCATCCTATAAAGCCCCTCCCTCATTACCTGTACCTACTCCTTTTCCTCAGAGAAGGAAAAGCCCCCCTTGTGTACCACCTCATCTGGGGACATCTAGTGCCAACAGGACTAAGCACTTCTCCCACTGAGTTCCAACCAGGCATTCCAGGTAGAGGAAGAGAATCTAGTGATAGACAAGTGATAGATAGTGAGTCAGAGATATACCCCCCTCAACTGAATTGTTAGGGGACCTACAGGTAGACCAAGCTGCACAATTGCTACAAATGTGTGGGGAATCTAGGTCCAGCCCCTGCATTCACTATGTTTGGTGGTTTATTCTCTCTGAGCCCAGGTTTGTTGGCTTTGTAGGTCTTCTTATGGTGTCCTTGACCTCTCCAATTCTCTCAATTCTATTCCCCGTTCTTCCACAAAATCCCCAAGCTCTGCCTGATATTTGACTATGGGTTTCTGTATCTGTTTCCATCTGCTTCTGGATGAAGCCTCTCAGGACATAGTTAGCTAGGCTCCTGTCTGCAAGCAGAGAAGAGTATCATTAATAGTATCAGAGGTTGACTCTCACCCATGGGATGAGTCTCAAGTTGGGCCAGTCATTGGGTGACCATTCCCTTAATATCTGTTCCATCTTTATTCATGCTTATATTGTAGGTAAGACAAATTTTGGGTTGAAGGTTTTGAGGGTGGGTTCATGATCCCTTACTCCCACTGAAAGTCCTGCCTGACTGTAGAAGTTGGCCACTTCAGTCTCTATATTCCCTGTTGGTGGGAATCTAAGTTAGAGTCACCTCCATAGACTTCCTGTAGCCTCTCCAAGTCTCCAGTTAGTCCCACAGATGTCCTCCACCAATTTTCATTCTCACTCTCAGCCCTTTCCTAACCCCACACCTGATTGCCATCCCCATTCCCCTCCTCACACCCTCCCATCCAGTTCCCTCTCTCTGTCCACCTCTGATGACTATTTTGTTTCCCCTTCTGAGTGAGAGTCACACATCCTTCCTTGAGCCTTCCATATTACCCAGTTTCTTTGGATTTGTGGATTGTAGCATGGTTATCCTGCACTATATGGCAAATTTCCATTTGTAAGTGAGTACATACCATAGGTGTCTTTTCTTGGTCTGTGTTACCTCACACATGATGATATTTTCAAGTTCTATCCATTTGCTTGCAAATTTCATGATGTCTTTGTTTGTAATAGCTGAATAGCATTCCATTGTGTAGATGTGCCACATTTTCTTTATCCATTCCTCAGTTGACAGACATCTAGGTTGTTTTCAGTTTCTGGTTATTATGAATAAAGCTGCTATGAAGACAACTGAGCAAGTATCCCTGTGGTATAGTGGAGCATCTTTTGGGCACAGGAATGGTATGACTGGGTCTTCCAAGTTTTCTGAGAAACTACCAAATTGACTTCCAAATTAGTTGTACAAGTTTGCACTCCTACCAACAATTAAAGAGTGTTCCCCTTGCTCCATGTCCCCACCAGCATGTGCTGTCCTTTGATCTTAGCCATTCTGATGGGTGGGTATAAGATGGGATCTTATAAGTTTATTTTGATTTGCATTTCCCTGGTGACTAAGGATGCTGAACATTTCTTTAAGTGCTTCTTGGCCATTCAAGATTCATCTGTTTAGAATCATCTGTTTAGCTTTATACCCCATTTTTAATTGGGTTATTTGGTTTGTTGATGTCTAGCTTCTTCAATTCTTTATAAATTTTGGATATTAACCCTCTGTCAGATGTGGGGTTGCTGAAATTTTTTTTCCTAATCTGTAGGCTTCCATTTTTGACCTATTGATGGTGTCCTTTGCTTACAGACACTTTTCAGTTTTCAGGTCCCGATTATCTACTGTTGAGTTTAGAACTGAAGCCATTGGTGTTCTGTTCAGGAAGTTGTCTCCTGTACCAATTTGTTCAAGGCTATTCCCCACTTTCTCTTCTATTAGATTTAGTGTATCCAGTTTTATGTTGAGGTCCTTGATCCACTTGGACTTGAATCATGTACAGGGGGATAAATATGGATCTATTTGCATTGTTCTATTTGCAGACATCCAATTAGGCTGGCACTATTTATTGAAAAATTTTTTCCCATTGTATAGTTTTGCCTTCTTTGTCAAAAATTGTGTTCATAGGTGTGTGGATTTATTTCAGGGTCTTAGATTCTATTCCCTTGATCAACCTGTCTGTTTCTATACCAATACCATGCATTCTTTTTTTATTACTATTGCTCTGTAGTACAGCTTGAGATCAGAAGTTTTTTATTGTACAAGATTTTCTTTTCTTTCTTTCTTTCTTTCTTTCTTTCTTTCTTTCTTTCTTTCTTTCTTTTTTATTGTATATTGGCTCTCTTTTTTTTCCATATTAAGTTGAGAATTGTTCTCTCAAGTTCTATAAAGATTTGTTGGAATTTTAATGGAAATTGCATTGTATGTGTAGATCGTTTTTATTGGTAAAAGGCCATTTTTAATATGTTAATCCTACTGATCCATGAGCATGGGAGATCTTTCCAAGTTGATATATTTTCTTCAATTTCTTTCTTTAGAGACTTAAAGTTCTTGTCATACAGGTTTTTCGCTTGGTTAGAATTATACCAAGATATTTTATATTATTTATGGCTATTTTGAGGGTGTTATTTCCATGATTCCTTGCTTAGCCCATTTTTCATTTGTATAAAAGAGGCTACTGATTTTTTTAGTTAATTTTGTATTTAGCCACTTTGCTGAAGGTATTTATCAGCTGTAGGAGTCCTCAGGTAGAATTTTTTTGGGATCACTTATATATGCTATCACATCATCTGTGAATAGAGATTCTTTGACTTCTTCCTTCCCAATTTGTATTCCCTTGATCTCTTTGAGTTGTCTTATTGTTCTAGTTAGAACTTCAAGTACTATATGGAAAAGATAGGGAGAGAGAGTGGACAGTCTGGTCTTCTCCCTGGTTTTAATGGGATTGCTCTAAGTTTCTCTCTCCATTTAATTTGATATTGGCCATTGGCTTGCTGTATATTGGCTTTATTGTGTTTAAGTATGTGCCTTTTATTCCTGATTTTAGGTCTTACTTCAAAAGCCTGTATACCACAAAACTGTAAAATCTAAATGAAATGGGTAATTTTCTTGATAGATTCCACTAACCAAAGCTAAATCAAGATCAGGTAAACAAACTAAGCAGTCCTAATACCCCTGAAGAAATACACACAGTCATTAAAAGTCCTGCATCTAAGCAAAGCCCAGGGACAGATGGTTATAGCACAGAATTCTACCAGACTATCAAAGCTAATACCAATACTATGCAAACTATTTCACAAAATAGATAACAGAAGGAACATTACCAAATTCATTCTATGAAGCCACAGTCACTCTGATACCTACACCACAGAAATACACAACAAAGAAAACGAATTTCAGATGAGTGTCCCTTGTGAACGTTGATGCAAAAGTTCTCAATAAAGTACTTGAAAAATAAATCTAAGAACACATCAAAAACATCTTCCACCTTGATCAAGTAGGTTTCATCCCAGTGATGCAGGCATGGATCAATATATGAAAATCCATCAAAGCAATCCACACAAACAAGCCATACAAACAAACTGAAAAAAAAAAAACCCAAACAACAACAACAACAAAACCCATGATCATCTCATTAGATGCTGAAAAGCCTTTGGCAAAATCCATCCCCTCTTCATGTTAAAAATCTTAGAATTTCTTATATCCACTGAAGGTTAACTCTAGGCCCAAACATTTCATCAGATGAGAGGTAATCATGGAAGTAAACACTGGAGTTGACACTCTGGCTTTGTAAAAGTCAAGCAGGAAGACAGTGGTGCTGGCTTAGCCTGCCTATGGTCATTCACTTTCTATACTATCAGTACAAATTTTAACCCAGAATCTCTCTCCTTCTTCTGCCTCTTGTTCTTTCTCTTTACTCAGGCCTCCAGGTAATGGCATATCATTTGAATCTAAGTCTTCCATGAATATTCATTAAATTCCGGTAGAATAAAAATTGTGGAAAAGTAGTAAGACACGGACCTAATTTTATGTAACTTACTTTCCAAAAGTAATAACAGACCTGGTTTTCAGAACTGCATGTCTCTGGATTCTACTGAACTAATTAGTCCTATCCAAATAAGGCATTAGCTCATTGCATACAATTGATTAGGTTCAGTTTCTTCGTGTATAAAATGTATCGACAGCTGCCATGTAACATGAATAATTATAAATGATTGAAGTATACCTGAATTGCCACATGATCACTGATTTTTCTAGAACAAATAGTTTATTGCATATGCTCCATCAGGCAGAATATGGGAAATGCTACCTGAAGGCTTCATGGAATTCCCTGTGAGCCTCAAGGAGTCAACAATTCAAAGTGTAGGCTAGAGCTAGGGCAAGATGTGAAGCCAGCTCTTCACTAATAGGCAGAGGGTTTACACATTCCAGGAACAGGTGCCAGCAAGGAATGAAAACAGGAAAGAACAGCATGTTCAAAGTGACAGATTGGGAACTTTTAAGTATGAACTGCGTTGGAGACCTAGAACAAGAGGTAGATAAGGGATTCATGGATGAATGATTGCAAGCTAAAGAGAAGAAAACTCACTAGGCTTCTTTTCTCCTCTCCCTCCCTTCTTGTCCACAGCATGCTCAGATATTTCTTGCTTTCCCTTATATTCTGTTTCTGAAAGAAATTCACATGTGTGCCATGTGTGTGCCCACCTGTGTGTGCACAAATGTCACTTTGAGTATTTTTCTTCTTTCCTTTCCTTTCCTTTCCTTTCCTTTCCTTTCCTTTCCTTTCCTTTCTTCCCTTTCCTTTCCTTTCTTCCCTTTCTCTTCCCTTCCCTCCACCCCTTCCTAACTTCCTTTTTTTTTTTTTTTGACAAAGTTTCTCACTGAACCTAGAGCCAAGCTGTTTCAGATAAAGCAGTTGGCCTGCAAATCTCTGGAATGCTCTCACTGGAGTTACTGATATTCACAGCTATGCTTAGGCTTTTGTATATATATATATATATAGCTACAGATCTGAAAGAACAGCAAGCACTTTACCCACTGAGCAATGTCTCCAGCCCTGCATTTGAGAGAATAATAGAAAAAAAAATTAAGAATACAGAACAGATGAAAGGGAGTCCATTTTTGAGTCTGCATTTGTAGAGTCACTGTGAAGCCTATAGGTAGTTTTCTTTATATTTCTAGATGGTGTGAAAATGATTAGGGAAAGGGCTGATGTGTGTTATGAGATCAGAAAATGCAAATAGTAAACTCTGAATAGGAAACCAAATGGTGTCTAATATTGATTAATGGAAGAATGCCCATATAATAAAATATGAATCAGAGGGGAAATATATAAAAAAAAAAGAACAGTTTATTGTTCAAGTTAAATTAGATACAAATGATAGAGATCAGTGAAGCACTGTGCTTGACGCATGTCAGTAAAAACTGACTGGGCTCTGTTCACACTGCTGGTTTTTGCAAAGAATAGAAAGAGGCTGAGGGATATTTTCTGTAGGAAGCTGCTAGCTTTCTATTTAGATAAATAACTAGAACAAAATCCAGGGGAGGCACTGTTAGCAGGGCTGTGATTCTGTTGGCTCTAAGGCTGTGCCTACATATGCAGGAGAAAGAGTTACTTTTAAAAATGACTAGTTAAGGGTGATTGTGAAGGAATGGCTACAAATGCTGTCTGGAATTCTGTTTTCCACTTCCTCCCAAGTCAGAAAAAAGAAACCAAACTCTTTGGAACAACATATTTAAAATAGTTAAATGTTATTATTTTAGGGATTATTTTGCTACCACAGTTTAAGAATCTCCCTAAGAAAGCTGAACATCTCATGTGCATTCAAATTCAAGACATGATAACCAAACACTCTGTTCCCTGGGTAAAGGCTTTGGCGTACAATGAGTAAAAATTACCTTCAAACTCAGATAAGCCTGCGAGTATTTAAAGGGTGGGGGCACCAACGAATAGTTCCAGAAATAGCTTATATCTCCCCAAGCAAAGTAATGAAAGGAATGTGTGATGGGAAATCAGAACTTCTGCTAACAATGAAAGTGTACAGAATCATGCAGCAATGCCATTATTTGGTACTGTTAAGATAAAGAGGAAAATGGTGTTTTCATAGGGCTAAGCCTTCCAGCTCATGAGTGATGGGGCGTTTTCTGGTTTCCGTGACTCTGTAGGCAGAAAACAGTCTTTGCTGCCAAGTGTGTCAGTAGAGGTGGGAGGCCAGGGGAAGTTTTGTGGTGAAAGGAAGCTTTTTCTTAGAATAAAGCCAGCTTGTGTTTAAAATAGAGAAGGAATATGGTATACCATATTTACATAAAAACTGCTGTTTTGCAAAAAAATTCTTTTAAAATGTTGGCTATTTACCAATTCTTTAAAATTACTTTCTACCTAAACAACAGTTCAACACTTCATTTTATATATATATTAAAAAAATGGGTTTCTATGCCTAAAACTTATTTTAAATATGTAGTTGTATGGATAGGTATGATACATAGTTTCAGACCCTCACTTAGAATTGCTAGTGGGATGCTAGAGTCCATGGATAGATGACTTCTGTAAGAAAATCTAACATACAAGTAGAAAGAACATGCATTGTCAGTTCATTACTCATGGGACCCGCAGCAAAGAAAGAACTATTGCAGTTGTCTGTTAATGCGTATACAACTAAAGATAAAGAGAAATTTGTAAAAAGTTTGCCCTTAAGATAGTTTTAAAGCATTGATTAGTTGATTTTGTGTGTATTGATTTGGACATATGCATGCCATGAAGTGCATGTGAAGATCAGAAGACAGCTTGTAAGACTCAGTTCTCTCCTTCCTCCCTATGGGTTCTGGGAAAGAGGCTCAGGTCCTCGGGCTTGGCAGCAAGAACCTTCCTTTATCTGCTGAGCCACCTTGCTGCCTGAGGACTACTTTCATATGTTTATGCCAACTTGACAGTTTTCCACACACAAACACATTAAATCTATTGTCCCACACTCTCATTTGCCAAGACAAAGCATATTATCATTAGCAAAGAGCCTATACTATGGGGTGCTGTGAACTTCCACCAGAATCTGGGCTGAGGTAGAGCTAGCTGTTTAGTCATCAGTTGCAGTGCCTTACATAATTAGCATATGCAAATCATTTCAGAGACTGACCTTGAGGTCTTAGAGAGAAGAAAGTAAGGTTAAAGTCTTCTGGGGTTATCCCTCATTGCAGCTGAGAAAGAATGCTCTACAAGATACTCAAATGTGTATTTGTCAAGTCTCTCCTATGGGAGAGATAGATTGCTTGAGAGTAGTTGTTGGCTTTTATAAACAAACAAGAAAGAAATTATTTGCTATGATAGCTCCTAACAATAGTAAGGAGGAAGGTGCCCATGTCTTATGCAAATGACTTTATCAAAATAATAAGTTTGTATAAGACTTTTTAGCACACCATGAATGGACAAGAGAAGTGTCAATATCCATATATTGGGAAAAATTGTGACCAAAGTGTGAATATAAATTTTCCTTCCCAAATGTAGACATTTATGGATTATTTCTTAGCTATGTTTTCCTACTAGATTATATTTATCTCAACTGTGGCCTGTCAATTTACTAGATCATTAATATCTTTTGTCTCATTTTTTCACATATTTTCTTAATATACATTTCTCATGGTTCACTTCCACCCCAGGTCACATTCTTTTTTTTTTTTTAATCAATTGGCAGTTCATCATTTCCATAATAGTATGTGATCAGAAAAAAATGCATGGGGCAAAGTGGTGACTTTTGAATGTGATTCCAGACACTTAGGAAGCTGAGTTGGAAAGCTAATGAATTCAAATTGCCTGCTTGACACATCTTACTGGAGAGGAAAAAGAGCAAGAAGAGATGAGTTAGGGAGGCAAAGAAGGAGGAAGAGGGTGAAATGGAGAGAAGGGTGACGAATAAATGTAATGTACCCAGCTAGAGGAATTAGCCCAGCTCAGACATAGGATGACAGTTTCTGTAATCTGACTAACAGAAGCTTCGACACACATCTTCAAGTTGTGAGGCGACCTTAGAGTACAGGCATGAAAGCCATGGCTAGATGTGGTCTTGTGGAGGTGGAGTTTAGGAATCTCTGTGCATGTGTTATGCAAAAGATTGCATTGAATATTTCAGCTGTTGCCCCTGGTGAGTTTGGAGAGCACCATTGAAGTTTCCCTGAAGATCAAGCTAAATTTGACTGTGTTCCCATTCTCCATATACATGAATTCACCCTTGACAACAATTCTGTCAGTCAAGACACCTGCTGCAATTTTTGTCAATAGCCTTCTCTTTTTTTTTTTGAAAAGAAGAGAACCAGGAAAAAAGCAAATGATGGGCAGGGTGAGGTGAAACCAAAAGGGAGGAGGAAGAGAGGAAGGGGGGTGGGAGGAGGGGATGAGAGAGGAGGAAACTCAAATCTCCTTGGATCTTGCTTGCTCTCTGAGATTTAGCCCTTGGTAAAGCCTATTACAAATTGAGACGGTGCCAGGCTGTTCCCTCTGATTCATCCCGTCTCTTGTTAAGACCAGTTGAGGCAATGCCTTAAGGAACATCTATGCTTTGTGAAGAGGTACTTCAGGTCAAAAGGAAAACCATAAACACAGTTAATAATTAGACTTTGCAAGCTGAGAGAATTAGTTCTTGATTCGCAAACAACCACAACAACTTAAGGTCAAAAGTATTGTCAACTAATTCACGTAATAAGCTCCGTCATTTCTAAGGACTTGCTCCCTCTTTTCAGGCCATTAGCAAATTAGGCAAATTACTCCCTTAAAATGTTGCTGCAGAGCTAATGATAGAGCATGGGGAAGCTTGAAGCCTGGTGTCTCACGTACATCTGTAGTAAACCACAGCTCTTCAGCTGGGTTTGATCTAAGGACACCAAACAGAAAGCCATGCAGTCTGCTGGAGATCCCGAGTTCTAGAAGTTGAGAAAACGTAATTTGGCTTGGAATTTTTCTGTCAAGTCTGTTTCATCCAATAACACACCTATCACAGGTATCGGAGTACAGCTTGGATTCAGGAGAATGTTTACCCTAGAATGACTGAGGACAAGAAGAGGAACTGGGTGTAGTGCCCTACACCACTAACCCCAGCACTCCTGCAGAGGCAGGAAGATGAAGAATCTGAGGCTAACCTGGACTATGCAGTGAGATTCTGTCTAAAACAAACAAAAATTAGACAGAGTAGGCAACGTCTCAACAGAAAACCTCTTCACTCCCATCGGAGCCCCATCCCCTGAGCTGGGATGCTGACCCCGTTGTAGGGCATATGGCTTTTCCCTCCCCATTTCATTCAATGGGTTCTCTTCCTAGATCTGTATATTTCACCCCTGTGGCTCAGTGCTAAGTAAAAGCTGCAAAACTAGCTTTCAGAAGGCAGGGATAGGCTATGCGTTTGGCTTGGCTCTCAGTTTGTCGAGCAAAAATTAGTCTTATCAAGTAGATAGACTTATCTCTGAGGATGGTTAATCCATGTTTTTCCACTTGTAGATATGACAGTTGAAATCCCCATTAGCTGCTCATCTAAGAGTGCTCAGCTGATAAATTCTGGGGTGAAGGGTTTCAAAAGAATACAGTCTCAGGACCATGCTTTGAATATGATTTCATGGGATCTTTTCTCCTGATAGGTAATTGTCTCATATTTCCTTCCACTGAGCATGTAGTTTTCAGCCTCTGATCCTATGACCATCAAGCATGATTTCCTTCCTCCTCACACTTCCTTGTGAACCCATATGGCCAGGAGCAGGTGGGGACATCTTAGCAAGGTCACCAAGGGCTATCTATATGCTTTTGCTATGAGAATATTTTTGTGACATAACCATAGAGGGGGTAGACTACAGGTTCTACTAACAATTCCATGGCTTGTCTTCCCAGAACAAGAACAATATACTTCCCTCATTCTTTCTGAATTCTTCCCTTAAGTTTTCAAACACTTGTGAAAGGTAGGAGAAACTATGTGTGTGCTGACGAACTACTGATCAGTCTAGAATATCCTCCTTGCCTTAATTTTAAACTTCAGCATATTCCTACATCTAAACTTGTATGCAGCTCTTAATATGTAGATGCTTCAAGCTTATGTATGTACAGCCACCACATGTCCATTACCCAGATTAATAGCTAATGACTCTTGACCAATCCAGTATCATTGCTGCTCCCACTAAGTTGTCCTGGTCCACATTGTTTTGAAACAGAACCAGGCATCATTTCACCTCACTTACCATGCTTCTGTAGCTATATTCATAACACTATAATTCTGAAAACTTTACCATAAAACTATGCATTATTGAATATTCAGATAATGTTCAAGTTACAATTGTCTCATAAATGTTTTTTTTTTAAGATTTATTTATTTTATGTAAGGACACTGTAGCTGTCTTCAGACGCACCAGAAGAGGGCGTCAGATCACTTTACAGATGGTTGTGAGCCACCATGTAGCTGCTGGGATTTGAACTCAGGACCTTTGGAAGAGCAGTCAGGTGCTCTTACCCATTGAGCCATCTCTCCAGCCCTTTAAAGATTTATTTATTTATTTCATGTATGCGAGTGAGTACACTGTCACTGTCTTCAGACACACCAGAAGGGGGCATCAAATCCCCATTACAGATGGTTCTGAGCCTCCATGTGGTTGCTGGGAATTGAACTCAGGACCTCTGGAAGAGCAGTCAGTGCTCTTAACCACCTCATAAATGTTATAGCTTACTTTTTTATATTTTGTTTAAATTGGTTTCCAGATATCACTCACGTGTTGTAAATGATGATAAATCTTTTAAGCCACTTTTAATCTGTAGGTCAAGTCCTCATCTTACTCCTCTTCACTTCTTTCCCCTCCCCCTCCCTCTAGCCTTTTAACTCTATCTCTGAAATTTATTTACTGAAGAAACTGAGTTGAGGTCTTGGCAAATTCCATAGTGACTGGCATGTGCAGATTGTTTCCACATGTGCATTTCTGCATGTTTCTGAATGTCCTTGGTTTCTACAAATTGGTACTTGTATCTAAAAGTTGCATTAGACAACGTTCTTGAGAAAATGACCAAATATATACTCATATACATCGAAGGGTGAAGTGCAGTTATTTCTCTGAGGTCTCTGGTCTGGTCAAAAACCAGCTTTGGGATGAGGGAGATGGCCTATGGCCTTGGAATAAGCTGCTGGTTGAGCACACAGTCTGGAGCCACAACATCTGTATTGCACTCTGAGTTGTATCACTTGTTAGCTGCATAAACACAGAGGATGTTATTTGACATCTCTTGGCTTCAGATATCTCATCTGTGCCATAGTCATGGGATTTTTCAAGATCAACAGAATAGACTTATGTGTATACAGCATGCCCAGAACACTGCATAAAGTAAACCATTTATAAGTCTTAGTGCTATTTGTGAAAGAAAAGTTAGGCAGGGGTTCAAAGCAAGGAGAATGGGTGAAAATCAATATATTTATGGGAGCAAATGACACAGCCACAGAGTGAGCCATCTCCAGTCTTTCCCAAAGCTTTCCCAATCCTGATTACCCTCCTCTGACTGGTTTGTCTCCTTTGTGTTACTCTCTATGTCTTTAGCCTCTCCTGTGGCATATCCCATGTGAGCTATTCATAGTGCATGAGACATTTGCTTGCAACTCAATGAAGAAAGCAAAATGGCTACACCAATGCTCAGCAGCCGCAGAGCCAGACTTGAAGATGCCTCGAAGGGTTTGTTCACTTGACTCTGCTCAGCATGACTTTATGTCTGCTTCTCATCCTGTTTGCACTTAAGAGTCGAAGGCTGATATTCTTATCTGTGTTTTCCGTCCAACCCTAACAGCTGCAGTCCTTAAAAGGAACCTTCTTGCTCTTGTCCACGAAGTATTTCATTTTATTTGAGCATGTTTATCTTGAAGGAAAAAGAAAACCTTAAATCCAGTCACACTTTCTGCTTTCCCTTGCTTATCGCATATTACATTAACCCTGGAACACTTGAATCTGGCTGTTCTTGCTGTTGAGTCCATTCTTGTCAGAATGCTTCTCTCTTCCATGCCTTTCTCACTGCTGAGGTTTTAGACAAGCCCTATAGCTTAGCTTGTTTTATGGTAAGGATTCCTGGCGAGAAAAAGTTACCTATTACCAAATATTTCTTGTTAGGTTTCACACAGTCCCTTGCAAGCAGGGACCACAAAGCTACAGGCCACCAGTTTGGGGTGATTTAACAAGAACACAGCTCTTCCCCGGCATACTACCTGCAAGTACTTGTCCACTCCATATGCAACTGAGCACAGGAAATGTAGAACCCCTGCATGCCACTATAGAAGTAAAGTCTAGAATACTTATCATCTGACTCAACAGACAACTCTGCTGATCCCTCTTTTAAGGGGGAGTTAGGTAGCAGAATGGTTTAGTATAAAGTAAATAAATGAACACAAACCCATTGACTAGAAAAGAGAAATTGTAGTGGGAAATACCAGAAAAGAGTTTATCTATTCCCAGGTGAACAGGCAGGTAGGGATCAGTCAACTAAGCATGCTTTTAGATGCTGAAAGGGAGGCAGATCCTTCTCTTTGTCTGTGCCTCTGGGACTTGGAAGCACACAATGAGCTTTTCCCTTTTGCTTTTCCCTTTTTGTATTTTCTCAGGAAGGCAAGTATCTCAGGCTGTAAGAAGACTGGGGAACTTTCTGGAGCTTGCTCTCCCTTAGACACTGTTCAGCTCCATTCCCAGCAATACCTATGCCTGTGTTATTTAAATAATCCCCATAAAAACCCTGTGAGGGAGGAGGAGTACTGCTATACTTTGTGATACTAAGACTTAGAAAATAAATAAAATTCCCACATTGTAAGTTATATAGTTTCATCAACAATGCCATGAGCTTCTAGCTTTCTGTTACATAATGCATACCCTGTTAGCCTATTCCTTAGGCTCAAAAAATAGCTGCAGGAGATCCAGGCACAACGTCTTTAGATAAGGAGGAACAGGGTCAAGAGAAAAGGCAAACATAAAAATCCGGCCAGGTTTGCTTGCTTTCTTAGATTCTTGGTTGGTGATGTCAGCTGATGCATACTTCATCAGCTCTTAGGATTTCCACTTTTCTAAAGAGACATGAAAATTGCTTGCAGTAAGCTGGTCATATATATATATATACATATATATATGCGTGTGTGTGTGTGTGTGTGTGTGTAAATGTCTTCTGTAGACACAAAAGCAAGAGAAAATTATCACTAAATAAGTCTGTTTTAAAAAAAATCAAAGGTCCAAACTCTGGTCCAAACACATGTAGGTCTTCAGAAGAACTTGACAGAATAGAGTAGAGGTTCCAATGCTATCGCTGGCATCCTGGGCATGAAACAGAGATCCAAAAGGTGAAACAATTTCCCTCTGTCTCTAAGTCAAAAATAAAAGAAGATCCAGTGAGGAATGCAATTGCTAAGTGTAACCTTAGCCAGATTTGAGGCCAGGCGATGATGCTGTCCGCATCCTCACTGCGTATCAGGTGTCTCTACAGACCAGGACAGCCATCTTTGTGGTTAGGACACAGGCAGGCTATGCGCAATTACTGGATCCCTTTGGCTTGGCAGAGACAAAGGGCCATGTGCTGAGGCTCAAGCTGGAAAGGACAGTGTCTGGCACTCACCAGATGAGGACCGTTCACTCAGCAAAATCTTTGCTCTTCTAGTTGCCCGTGAGCTACAAGTCTGAGCAATGGTGTTTTGCCATCAAAAGCAACAGCAACAAACAGAGATGCCTTTAACATGTAAATGGTCATGCACACCATTTTCCTGTAGATAGGGAAGTGCTCTAAGCACAGCAGCTATCAGACATCAGATACCAGGAGCAAAGTTATGTGGGCTGTTTTTTCTTCTTCTTCTTTTTTTTCTTTTCTCTGCCAGGCATGGAACAAGAGAACAGTGTGTCCTACAAAACAGCTTGCACAGGAAAACAGAATCCACCCTGTTGGTCACCTGAGGGAGTCAGCCAGTTCAGGGAAGCTACACTAGTTTTCTGTTCATCTGCATAAGGGAGGAACTTTAGTTACAGTGCCATGAGTGGACTATTTATAAGGAAAGAGGAGCGGGTTTTAAAAGGAAATACCAGAATGTGCTATACAGAGGTCACAGCTTGGCGGGGGGGGGGGGGGAAGCCCACCATGCCTGGCAGTTCCCAGGAATGTGTGGGTTGAGCCTATCCTAGAGAAACTGCTGTTACCTGAAGTCTTGGTCATAATTCATTCTTTTGGGCCCCTTTCATGGAAGCCAGACATTTGTAATTTTGTGTGAATAATCCGTGAAATGTGTTTCATTAGTGTTAACTACCATGGACGCCACTAGCTCATCTGCACACACAGCCACCCCCCCCCACCATGTCTAAAGTAAAAGAAGAAGATCACTTTCTTCATGCTAATCCCATAGTCTCACAAATGAAGGAAAAGCACTATGCTCCTTAAACCAGAGAAGACTATGCAAGCTACACATGTGTAGATGCCTCAGCTCCCAAATTACTGCTGGCTCATGAGCCAGACAATACAACGCTCAGCCCACAGCCTACAGCCTAACATTTTGCTGCCTCTGTAGTAGTGGTTGCAAACAAAGTTCTGGGGTCAAGTCACCTGCCTTTAAACCAGAACTCTGCCATTTATAAAGAAAAAAAAAATTCTCTGCCTCAATCATCTCTGTTTGTATCTGGATAAATGTACACTTGAACCTACCTCATAGTGTTCTCATGAGGACAAAATTAAATAGTCATGCAAAAGAAAACCATTTAGAGTATGTACTGCATTCGGTTATAACATTCAGTAAGTGTTACACAATTTCAAAATGGTGTGAAAGGATAATTTTTACTCTTTGGTTTATCTCTGAGAGTCAACTTTTGCTAAAAAAGTCTAAGCATATAGAATAGATGAGAGAACTTAGGTTTTAAGGCTTTTTGCTCCTAGGAATATGTTGTAATTCACCCTGTGGTTGCTTTAGGAAGGCAAGGAACTCGAAATAGCAAGTATATCATTTACCCCCTGACCTGCTAATGCAACAAAAACCTTAGTAAAAAATAAATGCTGTACTTGAACCCCTGTTCCTGGCACAGATGGATAGTTAACACTTGTCTTAGTTAGGGGCTTATTGCTATGAAGGGACAGCGTAACCACAGCAACTCTTATAAAATAAAGCATTTAATTGGGGCTGGCTTACAGATTCAGAGGTTCAGTCCATTGTCATCCTGGCAGGAAGCATGGCGGCATGCAGGCACACATGGTGCTAGAAAGGAGCTGAGAGTTCTACATCCTGATGCAAAGGCAGCAGAAGGAGATTGTGTGCCCCACTAGGCCTACTTTGAGCATATAAGATCTCAAAGGCTACCCCTCCAGTGGCACATGTTCTGCAGCAAAGTCACACTACTCCAGCAAGGCCACACTTCCTAATAGTGCCACTCCCTGTGGGCCAGGCATTCAAACAAACGAGTCTATGGGGGCTGTTCCTATTCAAACCACCACAACATGGAGCTCAGTAGCATGTGTTATAAAAGGCAGAGATGTGTGGGTAATACTTTAGAATAACTTACCGTGAAACCCTGGGGTTCAGTGTGGGAAGTACTCCATTATTTGACTTCATCTTCAAAACTGGGTACTTCTCACAGAGACAATTTCTCTGTGTTTAAGAACCATCACAGCTGTTTTTTACATCCAAGATGTATTAGGTTTTGCATAAAAGACTGGTCGACTGTAGTGAAATATGTATTTAGCAACAAGGACGTGGGGCTGAAAAGAGACTGAATCCAGTAGCTCTGCTCTCTGAGACCCAATAATGTCTAAATGTCTTTTTTATTTTAAAAAAGTACAGTCTATCAGATTTACTATAAAACGTGTTGAGAAAAGGATGTCCGGAGAAAATCTGGCTCCCTTTTATTGAAATAAAAATTTTCTCTCATTTTGTAAATGTAGAAGCTTCCCATAAATACTTATTAAACCATAAGTGTATGCTCGTAGGGATCATTTGACATGAAAAGACAACGGTAACCCCTAAGTTCCTAATTTATTTAGTTTACATGAACTTGGCTAGACCATCATCCATCTAAAACTCTCTCTCTAGACCAGGTTTTCTCAATCTTGTTATTACTGACAGCTGGGCCACTGGATATTTCTTTACATCCCGTGGAGAATGCATACTGTTCTAAGAGGTACTTAGTAGCATCCTTGGTCTCTAATGACTGGGTAATAACATCCCTCCCACCCTTTGCATTAAACAAAATTGTGCACCAGGATTATCTTCCGGGGAGCTGGTGGGGGAAGAGTCTAAATTTAGTTCCTGCTCTTTTCCCCAGAGATAAAAGATAACCTAATGATGGGAAGTTTTCATGAATAAGACCACCTACAAGTTGTGCTGCTGAAATGCTTAGGCATGAGCCCACAGTTATTATGTTTAACAAGTGGATGTTTGTGCCAAACCAACTAGCAACTTATCCATGTGTCATGGTGACTGACTTCAAACAAACGGCTCTAGAGAACTGGATCATCACCTCGGCCATCTAACTTGTGCATGTTTTTAGATTTCTTCTACACACAGTAATGTTTGCCCATCCACACTCACATAGAAACTCGGCAGGCAAGAATCAGAATGATATGCACAGCTCTACATCAGTATAATCCAGTCACTCTGGAAACTGAGACGGGGGCATCATGAATTTAGGGATAGCCAAATTCTTATCTTAAGGGGAAAAAAGGCAGAGAAAGACATCTTCAGAGATCTTCATGTCCATTTCTTTCTTTTTAAAGGACAAGAAGCCAAGGTCCAGAGAATAGGGTCTGCAGCAAAAATATCTCTAATAAGCCTCAGCCATTCAAGCCATATCCTTGGAATTACAACAATATAGGCATAGAACATATCATCTTGTTGAGTAAAATGTTTAAAATTTTAAACACTCTTACAGCAATTTTCAAACTCCAAGGAATAAGGAAGAAAACGAAAGACAAAGCAGAAATGTTCTTCCAATTGAAAGCACAAAAATTAAGGAAAACATCACATTGTCTTCTGCTCTGGCATCCGGAAATGTGCATGTTTGTTCTTTATAGCGTATGACTTCACGGTATCAGCCAATTGTGAGTGATTGATTTCCACTCATTCACTTCATCACAGTTATGAATTTTATCTACTGAATAAATTATGATTACGATGTTGAAGAAATAATGACTGGAAACTGCTCTCTTTCCTTCCTTCTTCCATTCGGTACTGTGATCTTCTTATAGTTTGTAATCACAAACTAGGGTCATGTGACTTGAGTCCATTTCACTGGCACAAGGTGGCCATCCTTTATACTATCCTCATTCATGGAGGAAACCACTAATTGAACATCTAGCATTTATAGCACGTGTGTGTGCACTCATGCCCCTGGTGTGTGTGTGTGTGTGTGTGTGTGTGTGTGTGTGTGTGTGTGTGTCTGTGTGTGTCTGTGCCTGTGTTCTGTGTATCTCTATGTGTGATGTCATTTGTTCCATGTAATTGTTGCTCTAAATGAATATGGAAAAAAGCAGAAAATTATCATGTTCAGACAGCGTTCAAGCAGTGAATGAGAACATCACCGAGAGAAAGGTGGAACATGTTTTACTGGTGTGTACACGTTTTGATTACAGGTGTACATTGCAGCCTGTTGCCTGCTGTATGCCTCAGGCAGCCAACCTTTCATTTGCGATTACCAGAATTAGGCGGTTCTGGAGTTTACTTTTCCACGGTCATATTCCAAATCTCTCCAAAGTGCTCAGTATTCTGTACAATATGAAGAAAACTTCCTACTGTGGTTTTGTATAAAAGTTATTGAAAGACCAGGAAATGCCTTTGACCTTGTTTTGGGCTGAAAATGAATGACCTCATTCAGAAATGGGTACAGTGCCAAAATATGGAACGTGTTATTAAAAGAAGCTCATGGTTTATTTAAAAACAAAACAGAACAAAGCTTGTCTTAGGGGTGAGGCGGCAATCTATTCTAGCTAACAGCCTTAAGAGCAGGTGGAAAGAGGTGTGGTATTTTAACCTAAGGCCCAGCAGACTACACAGTCACCTTTCGACAAGAAGGTAAGATGAAGAATCCCTTTGGACACTGTCCGTGCATTAAGGAAGAACCTTCTGTTGTAGGTGCTACAAACTCCACAAAGATTAGGTCAAAATCTTCTCTTATATTTCATGATTGGAGAAAGTAAAAAAAAAAATGCATACTATATCATGTAGCGATGAATGCCAGGAAAAAAAAAAACAAAACATGGCAAAGTAAAATGTACAGGGAGTAGGTGAAGTGAGGATGGAAGGAAGAATTAGTGTGTTAGAATAGTTAGGGTATGCCGCTCTAACGGGTAAGCACAGTTATGCCGCTCTAACAGGGAAGCATTTTCTCAGAGAACTGAAGGAATTAAAAAGAAGCATTTTGTGGATATCTGAAGAAAACTATCAGAAATTAGCCTATGTGTTCTCACAAGAAATTTTCTAGAGTACAAAGCAACAGGCTAAAACGTGCTTAGAACAAGAAGGAGTGGGCTAAAAGGCAGTGAACGAGAGACTTCAGGAAAACCTGAAGGAAGCTGTACGTGAATGCACTGAGCTAAGGATTGCCGGTGTCGAGTGGACGAACGGTAGAATTAGATTGTGTATCTGCAAATCTAAGACCGGAGCCTTGACAAACATCAGCAGGCAAGACGTTAGTGAGTCGTGCTGAACTAGATGTAGTAGACTATTAGAACTTCCTTCCAAAGCTTAACGAACTCAGAAAGATTCTGCTTGGATTGCCTGGGTTAAATGGTGCTATGGATTTGGGTCGGGAGGAGAAGCATCTAGATGATATCTGAGGGTAGGCATTGGTCCAGTTCACCAGACTGCATGCCTGATTTTCATGGGAAGTGAGCTTGCAGGGCCGAGCTGGAGACAAAAAAAAAAAAAAAAAAGCAAAGCCGTTACAGAGACAAGCGGGGAGAGAGGAAGCTATGCACAGAATCCCACCCCATCCAGACCCTATCGCTTTCACATCCCAATAGGACTCCACAACCTCCAGTATGAGCAATTTGTTCTTCTGAAGGCTGAGGACGTTTGCTGGCTGAGACAAGGAAGCTATAGACCTGTCGGAGCACCTGTCGAAGAATAGCTTTTAGAAGTTCTCACTGGTTTTTTTTTTCTTCCTTTTATTGAAAATAGATTTTTTTGGTCAGTTGCTGGTTGGACCTACCGAGTAACTGCCACACTAGGTTCCTGTCAGCAAGCGCCTCTTGACCACTGCAACAGTGCTGGGTTTGGGGTCTGCAGACATGATGGGACCCCAGGTGGGGCAGTCCCGGGTTGGACCTTCCTTCAGTCTCGGTTCCATTTTTTTTTTTGTCCCTGTTCTTCCTTTGGACTGGAACATTTCTGGGTTAAAAATTTTGAGATGGGTAAGTGGCCCCATTCCTTGACCAGGGGCCGCGCCTATCTGCTGGAGGTGGTCTCTACAGGTTCTATTCCTCCCTTCTCTGTGCCTTTCAATGGCTCTAGATACTGTGTAGCAGAGGGTGACCTTGCCTGACAGAAACAGGAGGGGAAGTCCTTGGTCCTGGGGAGGTTTGATGCCCCAGCATAGGGAGAGTGTGGGTGGGTGGGGGAGCACTATCAGGCAAAGGGGAGGGGAGAGGGCAGATGTGGAAGGGGAGGTTGTTAGAGGGGTAACCGGAAAGTGGGATATCATTTGAGATGTAAATGAATGGAATGATTAATAAAAAATGTAGATTTTTTTCTCACCTTTTTCTTGATCCTCTGTCTACTCCTCCTATCCCCCCTCCCCTCCGAAACACTAAAATGGAAGATATAATATGTATGCAAAGTGCCTGTAGGGTAAGAAGATGAGAAAAACATATAAATACAATAAAAATTGTAAGATAATTTATTTTTTTTAAAGGAAGGGCGCTTGCATGACATTTTGAGACAAAGAACCTTTAAAAAGGCCATTTGACTTCCTTTTCTGTTGGTCATTTACTGCTGGGTATGCAGCCTACCCTTAATAGTAGTTTGTATAGGAGTCCCTTGGAAGGAAACTGAAGTTTCCTTTGTGTGTAGTTATCAATTGGAGATTGCTTCCAGGCTAGGGATGGGGACATGTTTCCACTCCTCCATTCAGTTCTAGGACCCCAAATGGTACCCACCCATGCAGGTGAACATGCTGTGCATGCTGCCTCCATCTCTGTGGGTTTGTATGTGCATGGATCCTATTGGTTGAGAGAGCTTTGTTATCTTGGTGTTCTCCATCCCCTCTATACCTTACACTCTTTTCACCTCTGTCTCTGTTTTCTTCATTTCCATTACTAAGGGCCTCTTAGTTATCTCAAGAAGATTTCTTTTCTCTTTAAATGTAGAAAGAGGACAACAGTGTAAGCTAGCTCTGTTCCTCTTAGCTAAAGAGTGTAGTGTGAGCTCTCTCTACTCCTCTTAGCTAAGGAGTGTTCCAGATTGTTGAATACTCAATTTTAAAACCAAATCTCATGTCCCAGTTGGAGGCAGTTTTTCTGTTTCCAGGACAGATTTTTTACCTACCAGCCTCTCAGGCTGTCCCTGCCTCGGGGACATTAAGTGTGCATGTTGGGAGCTGTCAGTCACTAGAGAAAGTGGGGCTGGCATGGGACCAACAGAGAATATGCTGGAAGTCTACTTCTTGGAGTTATGGAGAATTCTGTTCAAGCCCAACCTTGGGACTATTGACTCAAGAGTGATTAAAAAACCAGCCAGCACATATATACTGGTAGAGGACAGAGTCCGAGTGCAAATGTCAACTTGAACGGATTTTGTGCATGTTTTACTCCATTTGGTGTTTATGAATTTTCTTTTCATTTATTTTGTAATTTATAACTTTCCTTTTTTAAAGTACTATAGATGATATATTTTGGAAAGCAGGCTTTGATCATGTACAGAGTTCCATGCCCTTTAGTATGCAGTTTTTAAAAATACATCATATTGTACTTGCAATTCTGGTATTTATAGTTTTGTTTTCTTTTAATAAAAGAAAGTGAGAGGAAAGATAAAAAGGTGTAGCAATTCAAAATAAAAATTTAAGTTAGAGACTCATGGTATGAAATCGAGGAGACATTAATAAAACCATACAGTCCTGGGCTGGAGGTAGCTCTCAGATTTTAACCCAGAATGCCTTCATAAGATCACTGAACCTATTTAATTGGATGAATAATAGTTAGAAATAGCCTTAGATTTGGCCAACAATCTTTTAGCTTTGGTAAGCTATCACACTACCTATGCCAATCACTTATAAAATAGAGAGGACAGATTCTTTATGATTTATCTTTCCTCCCAAAGTACTCAGTATTTGGGAACAAAATCTTTAGAATGAAACCCTCAGTATACACCTTTTCATAATTTCAGCACAGGTGATCACAACAAAACTGCCACATTTATTGAGGACTTGTGTTGAAGCTAAGAGCTATAGTAGGCTCTTTATATTCTTGTATTATTCTCTGCATATAGATTACTGGGGAGATCAATAACCTTGTCCTATTAATCAGATTATAAATGTGTACTTTTCTGGTCTAATATATTTGACATTAGAATGCAATCTGCAATTTATAAGAACATTAAATATGGATTTGTTTCTTTCTTGATGTCTGTTTCTGAGATGTTGTGTTTTAGAACTGATTGTCTCTTTGAAGCGAAAAGAATAATATTTTTTTAACTTAGATGGTGAGATTGAGGCTCAAGATAATGGGACTAACAGAAGCACCCCTGAGCTTTGCTTCATACAATAGATTCCTGCTCTACTCTACTTCTTGGGAACAAAAAAATAAAATGTATAGCTAACACACAAGTTTTATTTCCCTTCACTTAGATGTCCTATGCTAGACTTTATATACTGTATATCTTATTAATGAATAGTGAAGTGTGTATGTGTGTGTGTGTGTGTGTGTAAAACATCTTTTTGATGTTGACTGTTGGCATTACCAATCTTATCTTTAGGATAACAGTGTATTGAATTCAAAACTATATAAAAAGGAACTTGGCATAAATACACCTGGATGATAGCAGAATTTTCCCCAGACTCCCAGGATCTTAAAAGTCTGAGTCTTTACTAGGAAATAGGGTTGTAATTATTAACCGTTGATTGTGAAGCAAATTCATTGAAAATTAACTGCAATATTCTTTGACCCCCAGTGTTTGTAACCAAACTGCTAATCTTGTATAAATATAAGATTATGTTACTAATCTAATAACAGTTAGCACAAATTAGCCATCAACTCAGCCACTTGTTAGTCTTGGAAAGTTCTGAAGTATATTAAAATTACTTAATTTCCTATGTTTCTTTCTCTAATACAGAACCTTGGGTCTTTTTATAAGTCAGAGATAATTTCCAAGCAAGCTAATCACTAGCACAGTAATTGCTCATGGTATCAAGTCAGTCCTATCATCAAACTGATTCCAGTTTCAAGTTCACCTAGTAGAAAAGATTGCTAGTCTTTGTAGATAACATTTGATTCGGAAAGTAAAACTTTTATTGTATACTTGCATTCTGTCCACAGCAATCAGTTGCCTGTTAATCCTTTCTGACTCTGTTTTATTTTAATGGGAAATGGGTATTACAAATTCACTCAGGCTAATGAAAGAAGGTGTGGGCATGTTATGCGTGCTTGACACTTGCCATTCTTCTTCAGTGGTCCTCTGATCAAGCAGCTTTGACATGGAAGTGCAATGTAAAACTACGTGTGGTGAAATTTGAAATGGCCTATTAGTCAAGGTCAGGCCAAAAAAAATATATATTGAATTAGAAGCCTCCAAAGGCTTTAATGAAGGGAGAGACACAGAAGAAGGTTAGGTGTGATTGAATTCAGCAGCAAGAAAAGTTTAGGTTCCTGATCACTATGATCCCTGTGTTGAGGCTCATGTACTATGATTATCCCTGGGACTGAAGCCAGACATTACTGTAGCCCTGGGCAAGTGAGAACCGTGGCAGAGGCTTCATGTCAGAAGATGAAGTTCTGGAGTGACCCAGGCTATGAATGGGAAAGACATCCTTGACTTCTCTTTCAACCTCCTCCTCCTCCTCCTCCTCCTCCTCCTCCTTCTTCTTCTCCTTCTCCTTCTCCTTCTCCTCCATTGTTCAAACCAAAGAAAGTGAGACAGAAAATGAATCTGAAGACTGCACCCACAGCACTCAGCTTCATGAACATAGAGCTGGCTATAGGGCCAACCAAGAAAGAACCACCCCAGATTAGAAAGGCTATTTTAAAACTCAAATTCTGCCAAGAGAGGGAAGGGAGAGGGAGAGGGAAAGAGATGGGGAGAGACATAGGGAGAGAGGGGAAGGAGAGAGAAAAATGGTATATTTATTTAAGGAATTCAGAGTCCTGACCTTATTTGATCCTGCATTAATGTCTACTTTCTGATTATTTTCTTCCAAGTGTGCTGTAGGAGCCTGTGAGCAGCCAAGAGAATTGCTTGTCAGCTCAGCCTGACTCTGCCTTAGTTCTAAAGTCTGGCATTCCATGGCTAGCAATGGAGTGATTGTTTGTAGGGAAGTCCATCATAGGCAGATGCATTAAAATGATTTGCAAATGTTTTCACAACTGTATGGTGTTTTGACCCATACATCTGATGATCCCTGGAAGCTTTATTTGCAAGTAAGACGGACGTAATTTTTTTTTTATGAATTGCAAACTCCAAAAGAGGATAAATTGATCTATAAATGTGGTTATTATACATTCTATCCATCTCCCAAAGGGGTGGTTTTTATAATTTTTGTTTTTGTTTTGTTTTGGTGTTGGTTACCCACTTGTGGAAAAAAATTAATATTTTCAAAAGAAAGAAAAGGAAGGGGTCTGGAGAATTGTTTCAGCCATTAAGAGCCCTTGCTGCTTCTTTCAGAGGATTAGAGTTTAGTTCCTAATACCCACATCTAATCACAAAGACCAACCTCCACCTCCAGGGAAACCAATACCCTCTTCTTGTACACAGAGAGTCAAACACACACATTGTCATGGAAAATAAATCTTTTAGCAAAGGAGAAAAATTAGCAGCACAATGTGATGAAATTTGCATCTATACATTTTTATTTGTTATACACAATTTATTGAAGGCAATATTGCTTATCTTTTCTCTGGCATTTGTGAATAGATATGTGATCCTGATTACAGATTTTTCCATAGTTTGTTATTGTAATATTTTGGGTCTCTTGCTTCATCATACATTTGCTTGGAAAATTGTCAGCCCAGATGAATTCCAAGTCATTTTCTACCCCATGCCAATTTTTTAATATTTAATATAATGGAGGAAATTTGAACTACAATGGCTAGTTTTATGATTATGACCCCTAAATATACTGGGTTGTTTGTTGGTAATGTCTGGCAACTCTCCCATATTTGTCTATTTGATTCACTTTTCTACTTTCAGACAATTCTTTTACATCTTCTCCCCTATCTTCAAGTCTCTCTCACTTTCTACATTTAGCTCTGTGAACTTAACCTTCTTACAAATCAGAAGTAATCAGAGGTGTACCCACAAGCTCCCTCTACTACACCTCTGCATGTCCCCATTCCAAGAATCCAAATGCCTTCTTCTCCTCTTGTTAATAGAGGACTTCTATAAAATATGAAACTCTCAATGTGACTTTTATTCCCTCTCTTGCTTTATACTTAGGGCCATTAAACTCAATCATTCTTTCCCTCTGCTTACATTATTACCTCCCCATATTGTTCCAGACTTCATGCAAACATGCTCCTGTGACTCTATCTAATCTTACAAAAAGCAAACACATAATTGTTGATTTGGTTTTTTTCATTAACCACTACCCTACTTTTCTGTTCCTATTTTCTTCAGTAAAACCCTTTAAGAACTTCATCTATATGGCTGGTTATGGGACAGAGGTGAGTTATGCTTAATTATTGTAATGTTTACTTGCTTAGCTCCTTTAGAGATGCTGAACAAATTTTTGTCATATTTGATCCATTTGATTCACTTCGTTTGTCTCTGAGATTCCACCTTTCTGTGAGTCTCCCCAACCTCACAGGTCCTCCCCCTAAGTTCCCTTCCATGTTTTATTCATTATTTCTCCATTTTCCAGATTATGCAGAAATACTAAGCCTCAGAATATCCTGTCCCTCCCTCCCTTTCTTTCTCTCTCCCTACCTACCTCCTTCCTTTCTTCTCTTTCTCTTTCTCTTTTTCTTTCCTAAGTCTTTACCACAATAAGCACTCCCTGCTTCATTCCAGACAGGCAAACTCGGCAATAATAATTTTAAAGAATCAAGCCACTAGAACTGTAATAGTAGTCTATGCATTAGCTGCTAATAAATTGCTGAGAGGAAAAATTAACTTTTATTAGAGACCGAATATATTATTCTTTTGGGACAGTTTATGGACAAAAATCCTTCAATTTCACTTCCCTCCAATTCTAGACATGTCTATTCATCTACCTCATTGATAACTCTACAAAAATGCCTCAAATTTAATCTCACTCAAGTTAAATCCATCACCCACCTTATCTACCTCATAATTCAGTCATTTAGACCTCAGTTGTTGACAGTCCATTCTTCAGTTGCTTACATTAAAATGTTGAGATAGTATCTGACTACTTTCTGTGTCATATTGCCTAAGACCCCTTTATTAGCAAGTCTTGGCCACTACCCACCATTTCCATCACTACCAACTTGTTCCCAAGCCACCGTCCTCAGTCACATGGATTACTGTAAAGGCTCTTGAGTATTCTGTATTCTGTGATTCCTTGTGTTATCATTCCTTCACTCTTCAGTTCATTTTGAGTACATCACATAATTTTACACCTCTACTCAAAGGCCTCCAGGATGCCCTATAAGGCCTTTACTAATCGGACTCTATATAAGTCTTGACATCATATGGGCAACCATTTCTACTGTGACACTATGAATGTGGCCTTCTAAAGCAATGGTTCTCAACTTGTGGGCTGCAACCCCTACAGGGGTTGTCTATCAGATATTTACAATATGATTCATAACAGTAGCAAAATTGCAGTTATGGAGTAGCAAAGAAAGAATTTTATAGTTGGAGGAGGGGATCACCAAAACATGAGGAACTATAGTAAAAGGTTCAAAGCACCAACAAGGTTGAGAATCACTGTTCTAAAGCCTAGCGTTCTATAAAGTGTATTTTTAAAGTAACAGAGAAAATTAAGATTTGGGACAAATCACTTACACCTTACAAAATATTATTTTAAAGCATAAATGACAGAGTCCCAGAGATGCCTGCAGAACCCAGACAATAACGGTTGATGGAGATCTAAATCAGTGAGCCTGCTCTTGAGGTACAGTCTTCCCAGAACAGAGAGCTGTGCCAGGTGGGAGGAAGACACCTTACTGAAGAGAAAGTTCTGGGTTTAAGTGCTCACTTTAAATCCTCCTAAATAAAGTCATGGGGAGCAGCCAACCTGGGGGCTTTCCTCTTTCCTGCTAAGCTTCTAATTCTAGTGCTAATTCTGGCTCCTCTTTCCCAAGAACATTCTTCTTTTCATGTTATAGCAACATCATTCCATTATTTGCCTATAGTATCTGAGTTAACATGTGTTGTAATACAACAGCCTATTAGTAATGAGTAGTAGATGCGTACTACAGAAAAAAAATAAAAACGTCTTCAACCACCCCCAGCATTCCCTACTTCCTGTCCTTGTTTATTTTTCTCTCTAGTGTTTCTATTACTCACTTACTGGCTGACCCACTTCCAGAAGTATGTATATGATGGGATAGCAAGGATTATGAGGGCATGTTTGGTTTGGTTTGGTTTGGTTTGCTTGGATTGGGTTTGTTTTATTGTTTTTGTTTTCTGTTTTTGGCTTGTTTGTTTGTTTGTTTCCTTCCCTCTTTCTCTGCTTTGTAGATGGACTAAAGCTAAACATGTTGATAATGTTAATTATCAACAATTAATAAATGTTGAGTGAATGAATGAAAGTTCAGCTACATCAGAATTCATCTGTTTCCGACTTATCTAGAGAACAGTCCATCTTTCTGGTTCGTTTTTTTGGGGGGTTGAATTTGTTGGTTTGATTTGTTTTTTTCCTGATTCTGTTTGTTTGTTAAAGAGGCTTTTAGTAAACCTGACTTCTTGTCTTCTTTGGTGTATACTATAGCTTTGATATGGAGTGGTCTCCCTGACTCCAAAAGCATATTGTTAAGGTTTTTGTGCTCAGAGTCGCTTTTGTGATGGAAACTTTGAGAAGCAGGACTTGTTGGAAAGTGTACTGGGAGAAAACTCTTAGGCCACTAAGGATAAGCCATAGAGTGGCACACAGTCCTGGATAGAGTTAGCAGTCTTGTTCTATCTCATGCTCTCACTGTGATGTGCATATTACCACCTGCCCAATGTAATGGTACCAATTCATTATATTGGGTACTTTCATAATGTTTTTATGATGCTTTGATCATATAATCTGACTAGACTTTCTTCTTACCACCTCTGTCAACCATCCTTGGCTTTATAAAACTGTCCACTGGAAGCCAGTATGTCCAGAAAGTGTACTCTGGGCTCTACACTTGGAAAGGTTGTTGACAGATAAAGACCCATGAGTTCATATCTATAAATCAACTTTACATATGAATTTTTAGGCTTGTCCCACAGTAAAACTCCAACAATCAAGTCCATAGGGACTTGATTGACACCACCCATTAGAAGTGGACTCTAGAATCTCTAAATAGATAAATATGGAGTAAGCAGATGCTCATTTTCTGCCCTGGAGTAAATGCCCTGATACATTCTCTCTAATCTTAGGTTTCTTCTCCCATTCTGGTTTATCTTTGAAATTCTAAAGATATCATCCCTTTTACTCTCAAAATATTTTTTATCACCCTGAAGTTCTTGCATTGGTGTTTTGAACTTCTAATTCAAGAGAAATAAAGTTGAATTTGAAAAGTTCTTAGTGAGGCTGGTAATAAAATCAGTTCCTTGCTACAGAGTGTTAGCCCTGCCATGGAAGACTTGTCATGAAAACATTCTCTCACATTCCTGGGTCTCAAGTGACTAACAAGCAAATTACTAGAGACCTTAACTTTAATCAATGTACCTTTAATTGAAAGTCCAATTGGTTGGGGGTGGTTATTTTGAAGAAGAATATATCCTCTAAGGTGCTTAAGTCATGTTTCATAAATGTGTGTGGATATATATATACATATACATATATATACATATACATATATATATATATATATATCTTCTACCTTGTAATCCCAATGGCTTTGGAGAGTATCTGGCCTTTAATCTTCTCTTCTACCCTCATCATGAGGTCAGTTGTTTTTGACCACTTCACAGCTCATTAGCAGCCCAAATAAAAGGAGAGGAAATAGATGAGACAAAATTTAGCAATGTCACAGGTTATTTCCTGGGAGTTCTGATAAAAAGGCTTAGCTGGAGAAACTAAAACTTGATCAGAGGGCTTGGCTGTGGAGTTCTCTGTCACTGTCGTTCTCATCTTTCCTTATCAATAATCCTTATTTCTAGGTATTAGGCATGAGTCGACTGCAAACAGTAATGAGAACAAGAAAAGCATTAATTCTCCTGAAGATCCTTGAAACATTATTTATCATATACTGGAAAACCAAACAAACAAAAAAAAGTGAAATTTATAGCCCCAGAATTTTGGTTTTCTAGTTCAAAATGAGAAATTACTTTAACCTCAATTTGTCTAAGTGCTAAAATTGTCTCTGAGGTTCTAGTTTCTGTGTGTGATACCTACATTTGAGCTTCTAGATGTGAGTCTCCAGACCAGATTGTTCTCCTGCAAATTTCCCAGGAGCAATAATGAGAGTGGCAGATGACACTGGGAAAACAAATCCCCACTTTTCCCTTTTCTGGGGTATCCAGTCTTTCTCCTTTGATAGTCAAGCTTTCTTTGCTTCTATGAAAATGTATAACTCTTTAAAAAAGAGTTTTCCATGGGTTTATTCTAACTCTCTGCCCAAAGACATGGGTGGTTCAAGCTATGAGAAAAAGGAAATATTCAGAAATATACAGTGACTGATAAAACTGGAAAATCCAGAACTAGATGTTGTGTTTGAGAAATGCAGATAAAAGATCAGGGCAGGACCAAAGTGAGATGGGAGCTGAGACAATGACTACACAGGAATTTCTGATCAAGTAACGCCAAGACCTCTTTCAGAAAATCACTAAGGACATTGGTGAAGGATTGTGGTCATTGTAGAATAAGTGGGAAAGCATTTGGAAAGAAGAAATTGAGTGAGAGTTACTGGAGACGCTCCCTAAGTTGTGTGCCCCCACTTCAACCTGATAGGGGAAATGTATAAATGCCTTAGTCATTTTTCACATTGCTGTGATAAAATATCTGATAGAAGCAACTTACAGGGCAAGAGGTTTACTTTGGCTAACAGTGTGAAGAGATGTCGTCCATTATGGTAGGAAAGGCACGATGCTGGGCAGCCCCTTGGCAGCAGGAGCATGTAGCAACTGCTTGTTGCATGGTGCCAACAAAGAACCTGAGAGGCACGTCAGAGCCAGAGACACCTAGAATCTCACAGCCCTGCCCGTAGAACCCTTATCTGGTGGCTAGGTTCCTCAGCCTCTCAGAATAGTGCCATCATCTGGGGACTAAGTGTTCAAGCACGTAAGTACCATGTAAAGAAAGTCAAGTTATGCTGCCAGGTTTGAGCCCTAAGTGCTTGCCTGGTTAACCCTGCAAAAAGCATTTCCCTTAGCATCTTTCCTCTAGCAGGATGCCCTTGAAGCTCAGACTTCTCGGGTACACTTTCAGGGTTTTCTTTTTTCAAACTATTTTTAAATTTTATTTATTTCTTGAGAATTCCTTGCATGTATATTTTGATCATACCCACCTCTCATGCTTCTCTCATCATTCCTGCTCCCGAATACCCTTAATTTGCATTATTGTGTCCTGGAGGGCTAGATAGATAGGATCTTGCCATATGGGTGGGGTCTTACACCCAGTATACCATTTCTATGGTACTGGTTCAGATTTCATGCTTTCTCTTTAATGCTACTAGTTTCTTTAACAAATACTGGCATTGTTTGCATGAACTCTTCCTTGCCTACAAGGTTATCTGTTTTCACACTCCAAGAAGCACATTTTCATATTGTTCTGTTCTGCTTCTCACTTAAGTAAACCTCACTAAAAAAAATATTGAAACTGCTTCCACCAAACAACTTAGTCTATTACTTTTGAATTCTGCCTCAATCAAGATTTCAGGACATAAGTAGAACACAGCTGGATCCATTTCTGTAATATAACAGGAATAGCCTCTAGTTAACTCTCAATAAAGTCCTTATTCCCCCTGAAACCTCCTAAGTGTTGCCTTCGCTGTCTTCATTCCTCTTTGTTCTGCTGGTCTCTCACCAGAGTGCCACATTAAGTTCTGCTTATGATATTCTAAGGCTTAGGCAGCCTACAGCTCCAAGTCTTGCCGTATCCTTCCCCTAAACCAGTCCCAAAGGCTTATGAACCATTTAGCCAGGTTGATGACAGCCCACTACTTCTAACTGTAATGAAATATCTGAGAGCAGTGACTAGAGCAAAGAAAGGTTTTGTTTGGTGGAGTAGGTGGGCTGGCTCCCTGGCAAAAGCGTATGATATTTGCTTGTAGGGGTCACCAACCAGGAGTCAGAGAGGCTCAGGCTTAACCCCTAAAGCCCTTTGTCTGCCAGCTGTGGCACACATCGAAAGAGCCTTGCAATCTCCCCCACAAAACAAAGTACCACCAGCCAATTGGGAACATGTACCCTGCATTTACACCTTAACGGCAAGGTGTCTTGACTCATTCTCTGACCTGCAATTAGACTTTTGAGGACCTATTTGTTGGACCTTTTTGCCGTGTTTGATGAAAAAGAGTATCCGAGACAGGTAGCGCTTACAACCAAGATCTTAAAGCAAGCCAGGAAAGCCTCCTGAGAGGTGCCAGGAAAGGCCAGTCACTGCGATCAAGGGTACTGATGGAAACTGTTCAAACTGATTATGCCACAGATTATATAAAGCATGATACAGGCTTAACAGAAATATGATACCTTACACATGATAGGCCCTTGATATAAATATGCAAAACATGCCTTCGCTGCTGGTTTTTCCATATTTCACCACATTTCCATGAATACTCTAAGCCTGATTCCTCTCCAAAAAAATAAAGGAATGGCCATTAAGGAAAATAACTGAAAATCCAGAAAGCAACTTTGTCCTTCTGGATAAGTCTTTCCCTCATAGTTTATTTTGGCATAGGCAAAGTTCTTCATGCAGATAGCTACTGTTTACAATTGCTAGCGGTGTACTTCATGCAGAATTTGCTACTGTTTACTCTTGATATCATGCTTCTCTGTCTTCACCTTCCTGCATCTTCTCTTCCTGTTGTTAAATATTGCCTTCTTACCAATAAACCCAGCTTCCTGAGGCGCTGCCCTTCGTTTCAGTGTTGGTACTCTGTGTCATCTGAGTTGGGCTGGCTTTTGTAGCCTCAGGCATTATTCAGACAGAGGGAGGTTGATGATGGGTACAAGTTGAGCCCTTACCTAATGAGTGTGTATTTGCCAGTAGCTTTAATTGGGATCCTGGTTTCACACTGTTGGATGCGATCTGTATCCTGTTGGAACTCAGTCTTGAATTAACTCTGGGTGGCTATGAAAGAACAGGCCAAGAATTTTGCACTTCTCTCAACTGCAGCTGTTTATTTAGCTGGGGATATTTAGTGGGTGGTCCGGTCTTCCAATCCTCACAACCGGGAAGAGCGGGGTACAGTTGTAAATAGAGTAGAGCATAGTTGTAGTCTCTGGTAAAAGGAAGGCTGAAGCAACCATGTCATTTCTCCTGCTTTATCAAGACTCTGAATTATAGGTATGCTACTCTTGAAGGAGTTACTCTTCTAGCCTTTACCCCATCAAGCTATTTAATTCAAATCCAAAACTTTACCCCAGTGAAAACCCTACTTGATCACAGAAACAAGGAACAATAATAAATGGTACCAAAACAAACAAACAAACAAACAAACAAAACGCAGCTGCTATTTGGTTTATTTTGGAGTATGGGTACAGAGAATAACTGTGACATTTAAGAAGCTAGATTTTTGTTTTTAATTTACCTTTTGCCATTTGTTGGGGTCATTATTGCCTCTAACTAGTATCATTAGTTAGTTAGTATTTTGATCCTGCTTTCATCAATGGGCCTCATTACATAATAGGCAAGACTTAAGGTAGAGAAAGTCATTCAGACAACCTCAACCAAGTGTTCTGTGTATTTGCTACCTTTAAAACCAACTGTGTAGCAATTCGATGAAGAGTTGGGGTTTTTGTTTTTTCAAGTGCACCAGAGACTAACTGCATAGGTATCATTTCTAATTTCCTACTTAGAACCTATAAACAATCCATATCCCTTATAAGAGCAACTCACAAGGATACAAAAGAGACTACACAGTACAGTGGCTGCTGGTGACCCTGGGCCAGGCAGGCTGCCTAGAATCCTGGCTCAGCTGTTTCCCAGCTGTGTAGCCTTAGGTACCAGGGTCCCCTGCTCTGCAACATAACATACAACATGAACCCTGTGTAAATATTTACACAGCCTGCCAATCAAGTGCAAACAACTGAGTTTCAAAGTTTGCCCCAACCACCTGCCCAGAAATCCATGGGCTGTGCCAATCTCCTCACGAGGGCCAGCAGAAAACTGGCCAGGATACAAATATGATCTTCTTCTTCGAGTAGGCCTGACCTTTGGGAACAAATAGGGAGACCCAATAGGGAAAAGAGAAGGAAGAAGACTGACTTTGGGGTGAGTGATGGAGAGAGGACTTAAGAAGGAAAAATGTAAAAATTGCACAAATTTGGGATGGCTACTGGTTGTTTTTCTTGAGGAGAGATATATAGGCATGCTGAAGGAACTTTGAAACTGCCTAAAGTTTGTCAGCAAAAAGACCAGAACTTACACTTGAAGCAGAGGTGTTGGCTTGAATCATGTTTGTCCGGGTTAATTGCTTGGTGTGCTTTTTGCTGAAATTGGCACAGTCAAAACATTTATAGACAGGTGGTTGGGGCAAACTTTGAAACTTGGCTGTTTGCACTTGATTGGCACAATGTGTAATTATTTACAGGTGTTCAGTAAAGACGTAGCTATTTAAGAGGAGAGGAGATAAAGTGGAATATTTGAAAGTAGTTTTCAGGTGACCCATTCTGGCATTCACTAGAGTACACAGCATAGCATGTAACACTAGACTGACAGAACTATATCTTCTCAAATTAAAAATGTTGGAAGGTTGAGAAAATGCAGTTCAGGGAAGACAATGTTAAGAATTTTCCTTAGATGACATTTTCATTTAAAAAACCCAAACTGAGACTTTATTAAGAGTAACTGAACTTTGAAATAAACACAACTGCTGGATTAAGAGATGAGGGATTTGTTGTGATGATTATGACTATGATGTTCAACCCAGTCATAGCTGAGTGAATAGTATTGTATCAGCATTGGCATGGTTGACCCTTAGAATAATAAGTCAGTGAACTAGAATCCATGCGCAAACCAAAACTGTGGTCCACATCTTTGATGGGTCATCATTTTCTTATGATTGGTTCCTACTGCTTCTGCTCTCACTAAACACAATGTAAAAGAAACAAAGAGAAATATTATGCATTCATATTGCATTTAGACATCTGCAATAAGTTTGGTATAAACTTGTCCTAAGTCCAGTTGTATAGGAACTCTCATGTGTTTTTACCAGAACTCATCATTTGGACTAGTAGTCTGTCACTCAAAGCAGATGTGTTTGCCATTATTAAAATATCGTGTCTTCTGGGGATGCTGTGAATGCTGGAAGTGTGTGTGTTGTCTCTGTGCCTTGTTTGTTGCCATTGCAGGATCCAACTACACAGTGGTGGGGTCTTGTTTCCTAATAATCTTTCAATATGCTCTGTCCATTTATACAACTGGCAGGCTTCGTTCAGTTTTCTGATCTTCTCATTGAATTGTTATCTACCAGCTTGAAGTTTAGAGATGAAGGATGATTTATCATTCTCTTCCATCCATCTCTTCCCTTTTCTTTCCTTAAAATTGGTATTTGGATCTATGATAATACTAATTCACAATATTATACGTATAGTGCATTGTAATAATAATTATTAATGGTACTAGTAGTTCTTGCTAATGTATTCCAATATATGTGTGGATATATATATATATATATATATATATATATATATATATATATATAAAGGTATTGGTTAGTGAACACTTTGACTGGTCATTTTACTAACGCCAACATGTCTTTATATGTGTCATTGCCCTCCTCTTTCCCTTGTTGGACTATGCAGCTCAAATAGCATAGTCTTATTAGGATGTGTGGAAAGCATATATTTTAAAAACAGCATCCTTTCTTCTCTGAGTATGGATGACACATGAAGGAAAAAAAATAGAGGAACTCATTTCCTTTTGCTAGAACTCTGGGTAAAACAGTACTTATGGAGAAAATAGCTCAAACTGATGCAAAAGCTATCATGCTTTCTTCTGGCAGAGTTGGTCTCCTCATTAGCAGCTTTTCCCTGCCTCTGAGAGACACTTTGGGGACAACTATAGACCCCAGGTTCTCTGTCAGAGTTAGCTAATGATACTTATCTATCTCCCTGTCCTCGGTAGGCAGAACACTGCAAGGCCACACTTTAACCTCCTGCTACCCCTATTCAGCCTAGATGGATAAATCTCATGGAAGACTGGGAGAGAGTTTGGCATTCACACCAAAATAAATTGATATCTGATCCACCCACGGTAGAAATGTAACAAAATGAAAAAGGATGATTCTGGGGACTCTGAAGATACAAATACCAGTAAAACCCAAAGCTGAAGGATCCACTTGAAAGTCAAAACAAAAGGAAGAGCTAGACTCTCTGTTGGTCATGGGACTGATTCTTGGCATTCAAGGAACCAGGAGGCTCTTGTGGTCTAATCTGGAAAGAGTCACTAACTTGTTGTGTCACCTTGGCAAATGGGTAGTGCTCCTTGGGCTGCAGAGCTCCGTCCAGCTGCTGGACAGGATGAAAGCAAGACCTCACTGAAACCAGATGCTGCCTCCCCGAGAAGCTTTCAGCAATAAATAATATCATATATACTTTGTTCCTGGCGCAGATGCTGAACTGTTATAACCCCTGTTTTCACTTGCTTCAAAATTTCTGGAAATTTCTCCTTTGGGCTTGGATTTTTCCATGCTCGTCTTCTGCCCAAAACTTTTTTTTTGGAAAGTTTGACCAATATTTCATTTAGCTGTTTTTCCTGAGTGATTGAAGAGTATGGGCAAGGCATTGTTTTTTAAAACATAAAATGATTTCAATTTTTCCTTATATACCTCAGTTGGTGGGGGTGGGGAGGAGATGCCTGAGCTTCTAGATTTAAAGTATTTACAACTAGTAAACGAATTTGGGAGGTGGAAAAAAAATGGTTCATCTGTTAAGAGCACTTGCTACTGTACCAGAGGACCTGAGTTTGGTTCTCAGCATGAAGGTCAGGTGGCTCATAAACACACATGCCTCTATCTCCAGCAGATCCAATGTCTTTTGCTTCTGCAGGTACATGCACATACATGATACACACACACACACACACACACATTTAAATAATTATTGTATGGTTAAGAATATTAAAAAACTTAGGTCACGGTCTATTCTTGTCTTTCAACAAGATCACACATAAACAGGCAGTATTGTCAAAGATTTCATCTTAAGCGCTTCCAGTGATTATAAAGTGGTCATGTGGCTTCTGTCACCCATTCTTAGTTATCAAGAAGCCACTTGAGCAATCATAATTTGTTACCTTTTATAACCATTTGTTTTGTGCCTGAACACCTACTTTCTAAAAAGGTGGCATGGCTAAGTGCTGTCATTTTGATTAGGACGAGCTATTTATTTTGACTGACCTTCAGAGAACCCTGTAATGCTCATACCAGATCGTGCATCCCTTCACGGCACTTATAGCATGCTATGTGCTTGAATGAAGACGTCAATCACATCTATGCTGTTACTAAATTAAAAATTCCATTATAGCAGGGCCTATCTATATCTCTTTCCCTTACCGCCAGAACCTGTAGAACTCAGCTCAGTACTGAGCACATAGTAAGAACTTGTTGAATAAATTAAATGACTCTAGGATACTAATCTGCTTTCTACCACTATATTAAAATAAGTGACACAGATATACAAACTAAGAAGAGGTTTATCTTGGACCGTGTTTGTAGAGGTTCAAGTCCAAAGATCAGATAGCCTCATTGGTTTGGGCCGATGGCAAGAACAACATGTCAGAGTACACAGCAGCGGTACATGTCAGAATAGAGGCTCTACTCACATCTCATGCCAAGACAGGGAGAAAGGAAAATACTGAGGTCACAAGAACTCTTTTAAAGCTGCTCTGCTAATTATACAAAGACTTCTCACTAGGCTTCACCATCTAAGGATCCATGTCACCTCCTAGTATCCCCTCCTGGGGGTCCAAGCCTTTACATATTGGCCTTTGAGGGAAAGTCATCCAAAACATAACACACTGGTGCAATTATTATTGTTAGACTTTGTTTGTAGCTTTGTCCGCCCAAACATGAGCGCATTCAATAAACATCATTGGGTGTCTGTCTATTCATGTCAATAATTAATAAGCATGCTGAGAATGTATTTTTGTTTTGTCAGATCACAGAAATTCTTGAGGACTTATTACTTATACATGAAAACAAAATAACTGGACTATGTTGGCATCTTTACCTACCTATAATTAAAATATTAGGCAACCAAATAAAAAGCAATGCCAGGGAATTTATCACTTCCTGAGTTTCTATTAAGTGTCTGGTCCTAAAAAAGTGCTAAGAAGAGATAAATAAATAAGACAGTCTCAAGCAGGAAGCCATTTATATGTTAACCATAGCAAAAGAACAAATTCTATAGTATTTTTTACACAAAATGGAAGATAAAGAGTAGCACAGGGTCGGGGTGTCAAGAGCTAGAGAGAGATTAGTGCACTCCAGGACACCGTGTGGTCTTGTGCACTGTTGAAGATTCTGGAAAAGCTTCGTGATATGGTTAGGCAGTGACTTGTAGTTCCTTATATAGTCACAACCCATTTTGCCATGAACTCAGTGCCTTCAACAACTAGAACCTTGTCAAATCTACTACTGCCGGAAAATAAACTGAAACGAGCCCTTAGCTTTTTATATCAACGGCTCTGATCATTATTATTAAGTACATAATGCTCCAAAATAACTTGATACACTGGCGATCATGGGTCCTCTGGAGTTCTCAATTTCATTGATCTGCCTCAACATTTAAGAATATGTTATAGTTGTTTCTGCATGTGTACCATTGACAGTCTTAGTTAGAGACATCTCTTATTCTGGAGCCTGCAGCTACAAGTGTGGCTTCTCACAACCAAATTCATATTTTTTTTTTTTTTGATTCTAGGTCTTTTGGTCACCTGCAACTCTGTCCTGCAGATGTGATTTAGAATTCTGCCACACAGATTAAGATTGTTCATGCTGTGGATTTCTCTGAACTTTTGATGACTGATTTTTTTTTCTCGGTTTTACAGTTTCTCTTGCTAATGATTTTCATCTGCCAAAGAGATTATGTGCTTTAAAAGCAGATCAATGAAGTCTGTCTTGGCACATGCTTTTTGTACTACTTAGATTGATTTTGACTTAGTCCAGCTTCTTTGTCTTTGGGTACAACACCTATTTTGAAAAGAAGAGAAGAAATAATTTTTTTTCTGTTTTTTTAAAAAAAAAAAAAAAGAAGATATGACTTGGGTTGAAGTCGGAGTTACATAAAAGAAAAGCCTGTAAATTAGAACTACATCTATAACCAGAGCAGTTTTTGGAAATAGTTTGAGGCAAAAGGTTTGGCAAACTCATGGATTCTATTAGCTAATTTAAAAATAATTTTAAGAAGCTTATTGTGTTCCCTAAATTTCATATTTTGGCCAAACAGAAAGGTTAAAGTCATGGTTTTCCTCTGTTTAACGTTTTGGGTGTTACTAATTTATAAGTAGAATTTTGTGCTGGAGAACATAGAAGGACCTTTGTACAAAGTCTTTGAGCCAAAATAAACAGTCCATTGTTCCATGGTTTTGTATTGCACACAGGAAAACATTATTATCATTATTTTATTAAATGGATACAGATTATCCGATTTGCAAGAGAAGGCCAGTGGTTAGTTGAGACACTTGGTTTATGAGAGGTAGTGAGTGTTGACTGCCAAATTTCTGTCAACACAAGAAAAAGCATTCATATATCAAAGTATTTTTCTCATTTATTATGTAAGAAAATTGTGCTTGTTAGTACACACCAGCGTAAATGTCACAGATATTTTCCATTTTTAGTAGTCTGTTGAAATACTATCTTTCTCTCTGAAGAATAAAAGGGGTCATATGAATATAAGTATATCCATTTTAATAGATCTATTTTTTCTAGTATTTTATTACATGCTTTCTCTCTGACAGCCATATTGAAATCAACATATATTTATCCACAAGGTCAGTAACTTCTGCTTATCTTCAACTTTTTAAATTTTTTGTCTTTTATTGAAACAAGATTCTTTTTCTCACACAATATATCCTAGTTATTGTTTCCCTCTCTCTGCTCTTCCCCTAGTCTCTGGATCCACTCCCTTTCTATCTCTCATTAAAAAAAAAAAAAACAAGATTCTAAGAGATAATAATAGTATATAGTAAGATAAAACAGAAACTACTGAATCAGAGTTGAACATGATGAACAGATATTCTTCTTCTGTTTTGGGTGTCACTAGTCAAAATCCACTCTCTTACTGTTCCCAATTGCTCCTGAAACAGGAATTTGGGTCTAACTTTCACTGTTCCCTGATTCTAGTAGTTGATGCCATCAGGACTGAGGATTGACAGCTTTGCCTCTTCTTACAAAATAATCACACTACCAGTTCAGTTGAAGAAGCAAGAAAAGTCATGACTGTAACTCAGAGTCGCAAGTGTGGTTTCTTGTCAATCTGCCCACTTCTAAAGTAGAGACAGCGTCAGAACATGAAAGAACTTAAAACAAAAACTATTACTTTTTCAGGGGGGAAGAAAGTACCAGAGAAGATAAGATTTTTCTAGGTAATTGATGCAACTCATGGGTAGTGGTAGGCGTTGCTCTTAGCATTCAACCTCTTAATCACAGTGTTCCAGTTTTTCACCAGCTAAATACATTTAGCAATGGATTGTTGACACTAATTAAGGCACCCATTCACAGTTGTTTCTTACCTCTTCCAAAGAAAAATAGCTCAATAGATGGATTGTAAATAAGCAATTGAAACTGGAATCTGGAATAGATTTGAGACAGATAATTGGGAATGCTCATATAAATATATAGTTATTTTAGAATAATAAATAAGAGAAGTAAAATTTTTAAACTCACTGCTTCTCTCTCCAAGAAATCTTGGCAAGAATTTCCGAATGGATTCTTAATAGTTATCACTTCTTACTAGCAGAAAAAGAAAACTCCTTATGGATTTCCTTCAAATAGTCTCTGACATATTTGAAGATAGTGACCTTTGGGCTTGTGTTTAGATAGGAGCTCAGGTATTCGCAGGTGTATGACATTTACTTTGAATTGCTATGTCCTTTACAGAGATTTTGCCTTATGATACCTTTTATTTTAAAGCATTACTATTTTATGTTTACCATAGATATCAGTTTTGTTGGAGCAGAATGAACAAGAGAGATGTGAGGCAAATGGAGGCAGAGACCACAGGCAGGAGATTATTAGATAAGACTTTCAGAACACAGTAAGCACTTTGTCATTCACTCTAAGTAAGATAGGGCACCAGTAAGATTGTTAAACCAAGGGAATTACCTGTTCTTTTATTAGTGAGATCAATTTACCAAGCTATTATCAAGATTCAGATAAGAAATGTCAAGATTACATAGAGACTTAAATGGGTTTAAGAAACTGAACAAAAGGGAATTGGAGACAAAAATATAACTGTTTTGCAAAAAGCTTTTGTTAATTTTTTTATTGATTGTGAATTTCACATCATGCACCACAATTACACTCATCTCCCCCATCCCTTCATATCTGCCTTCTACCCTTGCACCCCCCAAAGAAAACAAAAAATTAAAATAAAAACAGCAAAAAAGGAGAAAAACCTAAAAAAAGTCATCTTGCTGGAGTGTATCATGGTGTGTCCCACAGTATACTCTACTGTCTATACATCTTAACTTGAAATGTCCATTGCAATGAGTCATTGGTCTGGTTCCCTCTGAACTCTCTCTTATTTGGACCTTATTAAGATTCTCTGTGTTCTAATGCCTTTAGTACTCTTTAGTGATTAATACAATCTTTTAATATATACTCTGAATTCTTTCTTTAGCTTTATAAAATTATCATTTATAACATTTTCTTTTCCTCCTGAGTTGAATAAAATCCTTTCTTACTGGAACTTTTATGAGATGTATGTTGAAGATTATCAATCTGTATCCCATTAATGGTAACTTCTTATTCAAATGTTTCACCGATATTGTCCTCATTTTAAAACATAAAATAATTCTATAATTGCAGTGTCTGGCACAAAGAAGCTCAAATTCTAAGCTTCCAGTGTCACATTGTCCAGCAGTTCTGGCACTGGTTATATTTTAAAGTCATTTTTAAGGTACACATTTTTTATTGGATATTTTACTTATTTACATTTCAAATATTATCCCCTTTCCCAATCCTCCCCAGAAACCCCCTATCCCATCCTCCTGCTTCTATGAGGGTGTACCCCTACCCACCCACCCACTCCCACCTCCTCACCCTAGTATTCCCCTACACTGGGGCATCAAGCTTTCACTGGACCAAGGGCCTCTTCTCCCATTGATGCCTGACAAAGCCATCCTCTGCTACATATACATAAATGAATGGAAGAGAACTATCATTCATTTTTATGCTCTCTTCCATATACATGGACCTCTGGAGCCATGGGTCCCTCCAAGCATACTCCTTGGTTGGTGGTTTAGACCCTAGGAGCTCTGGTTGGTTGATATTGTTGTTCTTCCTATGAGGTTGGAAACCCCTTCAGCTCCTTCAATCCCTTCTCCATCTCTTCCATCGGGACTCCTGCGCTCAGTCCAATGGTTGGATTCGAGCATCCACCTCTGTATATGTCAGGCTCTGGCAGATTAAAATATCTTCTATTGTTTCTTTCTCTTGTTTCCTGATCTCTAGTGAATAGTAATAACAGATCCTTAAAATGAAATGTATACAAATCCAGAGAACAAAAGGAGGGACTGTCAACATTGAGGAGTCCAACAGAGTGACACCAAGCAGTTTTAGATAGTTTACAGAAATGTCTAAAAGAATATCCAGCCTCAACAATCCTTAAATTTTTGCCCACTAAAACAATGGCAGATCACTATTTCTATTAAATTATAAATAATAAGAGAGAAGGAAAATTGAACTAGCAACTGTAACTGTGAAATTGAGATGCCCTGTTAGTATGACATGAGTAGAGATTTGGGCAGATGAATGACCTGAGGAAAACATCTCATCAGTTCTACCTTTTATGCAGTGATATTGTTTTGGAAAACCAACTATTTGAGACTAAGTAAAAATACACCAGAACTCCATCCTCTACCATCTCAGAGTTGATTATTGTGACAATTTTCATGTTACTGAAAAACTGGCAATACTCAATATCAATGGACCTGCAAACTTTTTAATTATCAGGTCCTAACAAGAAAATGTAGAGTCCGAATAGACATACACAAGTGTTCAAGGTTTCACGTGAAGAAATTGATTGTTCTCTTCCATTCATTTAAACACAGGAAGAGCAACAGATGTTGGGTTTAACCCATTTAATTGATTTCGTAGCTGAAGGATGGGTTGTGGCTCGTAGTTGAAAAATCACTGTCCTAAATAGCAGGTAGTCAATACATCATGAAATATTAACTAGTATGGTCATTCAATTTTATGTCCTTAGTTTTCTGCTTATTTTGTGGCATTAATGCGAGATGCTACATTTCTTCTTCCAGTGAAAAGGAGAACGCTTCAAGGCATATAATGAAGATTTTTGTGTAAGATACATAGCTCCTCGAATAGCCCACCTCCCACACCAGCCAATCATTGATCATTAATGGTTGCTGTGTGTTCTTCTTAAATCCTCTTCCCATATCCTTTGCAACTTCTGCAAGTAGATAGGGTCCTTCTAGGTGACCCAATAGCTGATATCCAGGATCCCCTTTGAATCAGCCTTTCACATTAAAATTTTATTCTTGGCATATTCAGATAACATCAACAAAGCTGAGCTGATTTCACTTGAATTAACAAAGAACAAAAGGCCTTTTCTAGAAAAAGAGGGTGACAATATATCCAGTACGTACTGAGGAGATTCTAATAAAAATGAAACAAAAATCAAAATAAAAAGTAAAACCATTTTATATAAAGTCTTTCCTTCATTTTCTTTACACATTTCATTAGAAGATCCCTTCTCTTTCTCCTCTTCATGTTCCTTCCTCTCTCCATATACATCCACACATATGATTGCCAAATTTCTGTGTACCCAAGTGTGCATTTATAATGATAGAAAATCAAAATTGACTCTGTGGAAATGATAGTTTTGTAAACAGATTTCTCATACTTCAAGTACGATTTAGCTCATCTTCTCAAAGTAAATACAATGTGTCCAAGGCTACAATTCTGTTTGAAGCTGAAGATCTCAGTTTATCCTGCTCAGGTTATCTCAGAGTACACTGCTTTGTGTTCAAGCGGTTTGTAGGGAGCCAGTACAGAAACCTAGAAAGGGACAGTCCAGGGTAGATGTCCTCTTTCTTGTTCTCCTAGTCTAGGTTTTGTGTAATTTGATGAAGCTCCTAGTAGCTTCAGATTTAAATCTGTCGTTTGGGGTAATGTGGGGAGAATATTATCTATTTTCTTTATTAGGCCAAAGTAACATTCTTATCTAACAAGGACTTTGCCTCTGTGAAGTCTAATAATTTCTCCTAATAAAACTTGTCACTGACCAAAAAACCCAAAAGAAAAAAAAACAAACAAGCAAACCCACTTAATTTAATGCAAAAAAAAAAAACTACTGAGAAGTTCTAACTAATACAAATATATCTGACTTCAACACTATAATGGGATTTATCCCTCCCTTGAAAATGGATAAGTTATTCTTGAAGATTTATTAAGATGTTTGCAGATGCAAACATTATACACTTAGGTGCATTGTCTTTCAATGAGTATTTGGGTAACGTTTTAAGTTATGTTGTTAGACAAATTTTTCCATTCATTTCCCCTCATCTTACATTGGAATTTGCAAAGGAAAGAAAGTTCCCTTTCAAGGATAAATTAGGAAGACCTGTATCTGCACAGTAATCTTCATTTTCTAAGATCACACGACATTCAGTCCAGTAGGGGAAGAAAAGAGGATGCTTATTCCCCCAAATTACATGTCACTTCTACTCATGACTTGATAGCTAGGATGTAGGCTTATGACTACAGTCAGCTACAAGGTACCGTGAAATGGCTTTTACTAGGTCCTATTACTACTTCAAATTAGAAAGTGTACATAAAACTAGAAATTAGTAACTTAAAGCATGTCACAGATGGTTGTATCAATCCTATGGATAAAGACATTTAAATGTTTATTCAAAAGGTTGTCCTGTTTAGTAACTGATTGTGTGTGTGTGTGTGTGTGTGTGTGTGTGTGTGTGTGTGTGTAAAAACATGAATTGGAGAGGATTAGAAAAGCATTCTTCAAGTCTAAATTAGAATGTTGACTAGGACTTGGGCATTTCTAGTAGAAAAGATAACAAGAATATAATGGACTCAAAATTAGTTGAAAAGGCAACTTGAAGATATGATAGGCAACTGAGGCACAGAAAGCCTCTAGATCACACGTAGACTTCTGATATGTAATGCAAATTCTGGAGACAGGTATTTAAGGTACTTGAGTTTTGTTTTAGAAATGTGTTTCAGAGGCCTCTACCATGCTATAAGTTTCTGTGTGTCCAAAACATGATTTCAAAAACAATCAATCACAGAAGAATCACTGAAATTCTCAATGCTAGTCATTCATTCACATAAATGCTCTTTATGAAGCTGTCCTATCCTTAGGGAGTTTGTATCAAACATCACACAATGGTGCATTTCATACATACTTCAAAAAGGTAGTTGCATGAACAGGCCTAATACTCAGTACATGGATTCTGTCAACAGCCATGGATCACAATTGTCTTCTGTGGTATTAGTGTGGATGGGACTGTCGCTCACATAGTGGAATGTTCGTCTCAGAGTCTTCTGTGTGGAGTTATTCAGTCCACACCCAATGAGAACCATGAATGTTCTAACTACGTGAGTAGTTAGAACAACTGTAGCGTAATTCCAGGCTGAGGAAGTCATCCTTTTCATGTTGTATTGCTAATATACGTATTTCACTAAATACTTGGTCTTTTGGAACATTTCTTGACTCATGACCTTTTTTATCTGAAAGAGCTCCACCATAAGGTAATTAAAAACCATCCGACAAGCAAAGTATGCTCGTGTACATCTGTATTTAGAGCACTCAGCAGCTGGAGGCTGAAGCTAGAGGATGAAGAGTTCAAGGTCATTCTGAGCTACATAACAAACACTTTCTTAGAAAATTTTCTGAGAGAGAGAGAGAGAGAGAGAGAGAGAGAGAGAGAGAGAGAGAGAGAGAACTAAACCAAATACCTAAGTGTATGTTCCTTCTCAATTAATTATTCTTTGATAGTCAGGAACATTGATGCACTGTGATGAAAGAAGAAACCAATGTTTATAGAACATACTACAGGTATTCCAGTACTATGAATGGTTAACTGTCTACAATAGAATGAAATTTACTAGGATTTTTAATGAATAGTGGTATTTCAGAATTTGTTTTTGCATTTATTTCTTCATTTAAAAAATACTCAATGTTCTGCACTCTGGGGCTTTGGTGAACTTAAATTTTGTATCAGTGGACTTCTGTTTTTACTCTTTTTAGAGATGTCACAGGAACAGGTTAAAATTACCCAGATATCCCTAGGTGGTGGTGGCACACCCTTTAATCCCAGCACTCAAGGCAGAGACAATTGGATATTTGAGTTTGAGGCCAGCCTGGTCTACAGAGTTCCAGAACAACCAAGACTACACAGAGAAACCCAGTCTTAAAAACACAAGCAAAAAAAAATTACCCAATTATTATATTCCATTTAGTTAGATGAAAAACATGATCTGCCTTGAGTTTAACATTCAAGTCTCTTAAATGATCTTGTGGTCTCAGGTAGACTCTGGTCCAGGTTGGCCTTCACTTCAGCTGGAAGCCTCTAAACATATTCTGGGCAAAGAGCAACAGCTGCATTCGATGAAGCAATCATCTGGGACAACTGATACACTCTTCTGGAACCAGGTGTGGGTGAGATAGTGGGAGAGACCACAAGATAGAGGATTATTAATTTATGGGGATTTTTTTTTGGAGATTTATATACCCACACAGCAATTCCTAGAAGCTACAGATCAAGACACACCAAGAAACAACCACAGACCTTCTATGAAATTCTGCTTTCAACCCTAGCTTCCCTACCAGATTTTAACTAAACGAGATCTTCTCGCACAGGTAAATAAATGGACTGAAAAAGATTCTTGATATGCATTCTGAAAGAAATTATAAGAATATCCAGACTTGATTTCAGAGGTATCTACAGGACTATTGGTTCGTATTCTTGCATGGTTAACTTTGATGAAGTGTTCCTAAGTCAGGTCAGGTCACTACTCCTACTTGCCATCGCATTTTTAAACAATGAATTTCCAAATAAGCTAAGCTTGGATTTATGCTTTGTTGGTGTTGTTGTTCCAGTTTATTGATTTCTCCTTTACCTAGATCCCTCTGTCTCCTTCCTCCCTCTAAGTCAATTCTTTTCCAAGTGCTGGAGAAGCCTTTGACTATTTTCTCCTTTCATCACTGAATTCGGGCTTCTAAAATCTATCCACTGGAGGAAGGGCAAATTTCCTGTGCATTAATCTGTCTGTGGAACTGGTACACTTGGAGAGATTAAGGTCTGAAATGCCTCCCTTTGGTTCTTTAGCATTAGTGAGTCTTATTGTGTGAACAGTTTCTTGTAGATTTCTTGTAGAGTTGTTTTTTTTTTCATTGAAACATAATGTTTTAACCAGTAACTTCACTGCAAGTGGTTGAAATATGAAAATTCCATTCAGATCACTTCCATTTGAAAAGAAGAGAAGTGTTTTATTTTTGTTATACAAGTACCAGAGTCACAAATTTCACTTAGTGGTATTTCAGAAAAAAAGCATTTCGGGTATCTACTCCTTTGGCTCTCGTGTGAATGGCAGCGTGTTAATAGTGGTTGGGTCACAATTTGTTTCAGCTTGTTGCTTACACTGCTCCTTCATCATCCATCTGATTTAAAAGAAACATAGCCAGGTCATTTAATTATAATTTCCTGAGATGCACTGTGGTGGGTTTCTTGGAAAGTAAACATAAATATCCTTGGAATTAAATGTTTCATTCAGAAGGATGAGAAATAAGTCCCCTCCACAGGAGCCAAGATTTGTATGATGTGCCACCAAGATAGACTGACCAGCACAGACTCTATGTATTTATCGTACCCCTGCCCCAGTCAGTGATAGATTTCAACCTTGATTTTTATTTGCTTTCCTACCAATATATTCCAGTTTTTACATTCCTAGTTTGGCCTTGGATTAAGATGAAAATCAAGGCCAACAAACTCATGAAGACACCATCCTCCAGACTTTCACCTTTTCCTTTGGATAATCTCATGTAGATTTATAGGTTCAAAAATAAATGATGTTATATGGCCCAGTGGTAGTCAGATACCTGGGCCTGATTTACACACGCCAAAGTCAAGGGAAAAGACCAATGCTCCTGAATAAAACCTTTTTATTTTTCATTCCTCACTACACTATAAAAAGTTTCCATTGCAGTTGACTACTATGTTATTTTGTTTTTTGTTTTTAAATTGAAGGCAGGAAAATTAGTTAAAACTTAGAAGATGACTTGGTGACTGTAGAGTTGAACTACAGGAGACTCAAATGAGCTTAAGCCCTGAGAGAACACTGCAGCTGTCTGCATTGAGACCTACTTTCCAAGTCAAAGACTTCTTATCCCATGAAATTGCAGGAGACAACACTATAAATTTTTTACTATCTGATTTGTTTGTAGCACCTCATAGCAATTGTCAGTATATATTGTGGCTAAAGTTCCTGTTGGATCCACATTTCTATATACAGATGAGTTTGAATCATTTATTATCTTCCCGATCTAGGAAGTCAGCCTAAGTCTTAATTACAGACTTTTAGAGCCTGTCCTAATTTTCAATTGCTTCTGTAACAAGTCGCCACAAATTTTAGTGACTTAAAACACCCCCTTATTACGTCACAACTATTTAGATGTCTAGGCTCACCATTGCTCAGTTGGGTTTTCTGCTTAGAGTTCAGGGTATAAAATCAAAGTATCCTAAGGGAAGTATTACTCTCTGGAAGCTCTCTCCCAGCTTATTGGAGTTGTTGGCTGGTTTCAGGTCCTTGCTGCCATGAGAATATATTTCAGTTTCCTTGCTGGTAGACAACCAGAAGCCAGTTGGTGCTGCCAGTTTGGACTGGATTTCAAGCTCTACCTCTACCAAAGGCAGATAGAGTCCCTCTCAATTTCTTAATTTCTCTGCCTTCTCCCCCACTGCAGTAACTGACTTCCAGTTCTGCTTTTCTAGGCTCCTGTAATAGGATATTTTCCTTATTTTAAAACTAGTAGGTTGATGATCTTAGTTACAGCTGTAACGTCCCTTGAGAGCAATACCTAGTTGGCCAACATTTGATGGAGTAATTAGGAAATCTTGGAGGAATCTCACTAGCATATGACCTTCCCCAGCTTATTAGTTACATTTTCAAACATGGTCTGAGTGATTTCATCTCTACATGCATATTTCTTTATTGCATATTTCTTTATCTTGATACTTCATAGAATAATTGTGGTAGCTAATTTTGTATTTACTATTTCAATCATTCAACAGAGAAAGTTCACTTATGAGTTGGGCATATAGGCTTAAGTTCTAGGACAGCTTTCTCTGGCTATATAACAAGCTATAGGAAAGGCTGGGCTACATGAAAACTTGTCCCTGAAAATTAAAACAGAAAGAAGAAAAGAGAAAAAGGAGGGATGGACAGGGAGAGAGAGAGAGAGAGAGAGAGAGAGAGAGAGACAGAGACAGAGAGAGAGACAGAGACAGAGAGAGAGACAGAGACACAGAGAGACAGAGACACAGAGACACAGAGAGACAGCCAGAGACAGAGACAGACAGAGAAAGAGAAAGAGAGAGAGAGTACCATATACACACATTCCCCTCCTGGGCGTATACTCCAAGAACGCTATACCCTCCACAGAGATATTTCCACATCCATGTTTGTTACTGTTCTACCATGATAGCGAGGAAATGGAACCAAGTTAGATGTCAATCAACGGTGAGTGACACACACAAATGGAATTTTATTCAGCTATGACAAAAATGAAATCATGACAATCTATAGGACAGTGAATGGACTTGGAAAGTGTGATTTCAGGTGATGTGACCCAACTTAGACAGAAAGGAGCCTACAAGTTCTTCCTCATATGCTTGCCCTAACCTACAATGTATATATGTGTGCATGTAAACAGCTGTGTGGTTATAGCATAAAATTGAGAAAAGAGGCCAAGAGAGGCTCTTAGGGGATGAGAAAGGACAGACAACAGAAAAAGGACATAGGAGTCATGAAAAATGACATAAAGCTACTTTTGTGTGTGAGGGTGGGTTTTTGTTTGTTTCAGCAAACAACAGATTTGTCTTCTTTAAATGATGCATGTGATGTTCATTTCTGTTAAGCCAATGGTTCTCAACCTTCCTAATTTCTGTGACCCTTTAATACAACTCTCCATGTTGTGGTGACCCCCAACCATAAAATTGTTTTGTTACTATGTCATAACTGTACCTTTGTTACTGTTATGAATAATAATGTAAATGTCTGATATGCAACTCTCAAGGGTTATGACCCACAGGTTGAGAACTGGTGTGTTAGACTATTTTAAAGCACAGTTGTTATTCCAGCTATTTACAATGAATGGTCTAAGGTCAAGTGCCTACAATCTTAAAGAGTGAAGTGAATAGTATGTAGTAAACTTCTTAGAGATGGGATATGACATTGATATGCCTGTTTTCTATCTCCCTGGCAGCCAGTCAGTCTAGACAAAGTAGCTCCTTTCTATTTTTATATATAGGCTTAAAGAAGGCAGGGGACGACCCCATGTTATCAAGAGAGTATACAGCAGAGCCCATAAGTGGCATGCTCCAAAGTAGACCAGGTATTCTTGGAGGTTGGAAGGCAAAAAGGTGACTATTGTGCCCTTGGACAAACTGCTACATCAGCATTTATGAGTTGTCATATCATCACCCACGCTATCACCATCCTTGACAGCCCTATGCACAGAAATATGATGATGTCTGTCTCTCTGTATATAATCCTATCTCATATTTACTCCTTCAGATCTTCTTGTTCTCTCTAGTTTCATCCATACTCACCGACACAATCATGTTTAGTTTGTACGGTTTACTGACTGAAAAGTAGACAAATCAAAGGCAGGCTTTAGAGGTACTGAGGATGCTTCCAGATCCTGCCCAGACATAACCAGTTTTCATGAGTTTCCAAGATTCTCCTTGTCTTTGTATTCCTCTAAATCTTCATTTGCTCATTTGACATATGAGGTTTGCATTTGCAATGCCCATGTGCAGACTGAATGAAATAATAAGAGCCTGAGAAAAACAAAGATATTTCGTTTCATGTTACCGAAGTAATTCTATCTTGGAAAAAACCTACATCTCTGATACTTCGCCAAAAGAGACAGAGACATATGCATTCTTTGAAGACTTAAAAGCACGTGGAATAGTCTGACTTGTTATATTGCTCCCTCTTGGATCCCTAACTTGTCAAGATAGAAAATGCTTTTGTTTGAAGACTTTGCTCAGTAAGAAGCTGCCTCCCATAGTCTGTTAACCTCCTCTTACACCAGTTGAAACAAGAAGCACTTCTGTCTTAGAGCACAAAAGACTTTCCAATACCTTGAAAGTTGTTTAAATAGTATTTTCCAGGTTGTCTATGTTCTAACATTGTCATTAATAGACATCAGCCCTAGACAAACAACTACAAGCTAATAAGAAATGCTAAGAGCAGGAGAAAGAGTCTTCCCCAGGGAAAAGCACACCAATTGTTACTAAATACAAAGTCATCATTGAAAACATACGTATAAATAACATCATGGACTGAGAAAGTTATATTTAGGAATATACGTGCATATACATATATGCAGGTAACAATTAATGGGGAAAAAAAAGACCATGAAGGAGCAAGTAGGAGATATGGGAGGGGTTGGAAAGAGGAAAGAGAAGGGAGAAATTATATTATAATCTTGAAAAAATTATGACTCAGAATTTTAAAGGAGTCACTTGTGGAAAATGAGAAATCAGGAAACTAGTAAGTGGTTTCCTCTTTCAAATTCTAATTTGGAAAAAAGAAATGGCTTGATCAAGGAAATGGCATAAAGGACTGTGAGAAGGGACACTGTTCAAATCGGCATCATGGAACTGATGTTTCTCTGCTGCATAAGAATCATGCCTGCATTGTGAATCCATAAATGCACCAAACAAATCAGACTGGGTGAGCTGATGACCCCCCCACAGTCCAATGGTCTTCAACCTTCCTAATGCTTTGACCCTTTAATACAATTCCTTATGTGATGGTGACTCCAAACCATGAAAATATTTCACTGCTACTTTTTAATTGTAATTTTGCTGCTGTTGTGAATCATAATACAAATATATGATATGAAGATATCTGATATATAATTCCAGTGAAAAGGTTCTTCGACCCCCACATTGGGCAGTACTGCTCTAGACTCTAGCACCTAGAGAACTCCTTGTGGAAAGTTGCTTCAATGTGCTCAGTGCACACTGATGACTTTAAATAGAACGTCCTGGTTATCAAAAAGTTCTTTCTGCTTTAAGTCCATAAAGGAAGGGGAGTCTCTACCCCCTCTGTTTTGTCCCAGGAAGGGTCCCTGCCTCAAGCCAATCCTCAGATTGTTAGAATTCATCTACTCAATCAGCTCTATAGATCTATACTTAACAAAACAAATGACCCAAGTCCTGTAATAACATCAGAAACAATTACTGGAATGATATTTCAACCCCTAGAATAGTTCTCACACAGCCAGACCTCTATGTAATGCTCATTAAATTCCCTGCACACCTAAATACAAACCTCAACTGTGTACTCCCGAATAGTTCTAGGAAGCATATGTTACACGAGTGTGAACTTTTTCCTTCTTTGCACCCTCATTTGATGTAAATTGACTGCTTTACCACCCACACAGTCTTAGGTTTCATATAGTATATAAATAAGGTCAACTCCATGGGAACAATGTGGTACCATTCTCAGAACTCTAATAATTATAAATTTATTGGAGAATGATTTGAATAAGTCACATCATCTACTTCTGAGGTTGTTGTTGGTTTTTGTTGTTATAGTTGTTGTTTTGAAAAAGTGTTCATACTAAGATGAGTAAAGGCTGGATTTGAACCTAGCATCCTCTAACTCAAGAACACATTCATCTGTCTATCTTACCCCATTTGTAAATAAAGATCAAGGTGAGAGGGCTGTGATAATGTCTGAGACCCAGGTTTGCTTCTCTGGGTGATTATTAACTAAGCAGGATCTGCTGACAGTGGATCGGATTTCATTAGATGAAATCAAATGCCCAGGGTTCACTCGAAAGCCCTCATACATTTTGTATCCAAGTCAGCAGATTCCTCAGTCTTTGTACCTGATACTTTACATAGAGCTGGCCAGTGACAATCACTTTCCCTGCCAGTGATGAGCTAGATTCAGCTTCTACTGGCTTCATATTGGTAGGCTAAAATCAGCGTTGGCAGAGGTATTTACACCACAGAGGTTGGCAAAAGCAGATCATGCTCCTTTTGTAATTCCAAAGAGACAGTAAGGAGACGCTTGACAGTGCACAGAACAGGTAGACTCATGTGGATAGTTACATTTATGGAGGTAAAAGTAAAACCCACTCTAAGAAACCCCTGCAAAACCCCAGGCATATGTCATCTCCTGAAGTCTCCAGAGACTTCCATGAATCTTGGGTTCCCATTGTTCAGTGTTTGTGAGGACCTATGAAAATTTGTTCATAATGTTTATGCAACTAAAAAATACTTTAAACTGCTTATTGTTTTGTTGCAAAGTATGTGCTGATAGTGTAATGTGAGCATAAATGAGCTTAATGTTTTAATGTAAATACAAACATGTAAACTACAAAATGTATGACCAATGTTGCTAAGAAGAAAGTTATTGCATACCACGTATTTTAAATTTTCAGTTAATCACATTTGAAAAATAAGATACGATATTAATTATAGTAATATATTTTAGCTAATTCAATTATCTAAATTATTAATTCAATATGCAGTCAGTATAATTACTAAGATACTCTGTATCCCTTTTTTACCAAGTCTTTAAGATCTATATGTAGTTGATACATACATATCTCAACTTAGCTGCTAAATTTTATGGTTTTAATTTAGACCATAAAATGTACAGCTGGAAAAGGATATCCACCTCCCAAACTTTTCTAAATACATGTAAGTGCTTAATTAAAATAATCAATTATGGTTAAATGCAGTATAAAATTATTTCACTCCTCAAATAGCCATTGGTAACTTAAGTCGGTCAACTCTGACACAAGCAAGATATGTTTATTTGTTGGGTAGAAAAAAAAAAGATCTACTGTTTATATACCACAATTCCAGAGCCTTTTTTTCCCCTTCTACCTCACAGTATACATACCTAAAGTTACTATCCTGGAATCCCGCCTGATTTCAGAGAAAATAAAAAAGCAATCTCAAAAAATTGCTGTCCTACATAACTACGTTTCAGACCATATCAGGATCCATACCTAGGAGCACTCTCATACATTCTTAATGATGAGAAATTCCTTTTGCCTCTTGACTTCCTGACATGGTTACCACATGACTCACGTTTGGGTGATAGTTAAGGGTGGGGTTAGGGTTAGGATTAGGGTGAATGTTAGGGCGAGATGTCCCTGATACATTGCCAGTCACACTGAGCTAACTGTGGTAAATACACTTGCTAGTGATGGTGATAACTAATTATGCCACAGGTTCATGTGTTTGCTTTAGCACTATCCTTCCTACCATGGCTTTAGGGTATATACCTACTTATGAAAACAAAAGGGACCATTTGGTTACTGCATTCTGATCTAGTCTGTACCACATGCATACATATGAACATATAGGTGCATATTTCATTTATACTTATAAACACATTATATAAAGGAGAATATATTTATTATATACGTAAAACACATGATATGTATATAAACTATATATCATCATCTATATATTGATACATCATGTAGCCTTGGTATACAGTGGGCTATACCATCTAGATTAGTCTAAGTGAACTTTACAGTGTTCAAATGACAAAGTCACCTAACAACGTTATTCTCAGAATCTGTCCCCACTGTTAAGTAGCACACAACTTTTGTTATTACTATTTTTTAATATCTGGGGCTGGGAGATGGATCAGTAAATAAAGCCCTTTCCTCGAAAGCTTAATGACCTTCATTAGATCCCCCAATGGCCTTAAGGAAGGTGAGAACTGACTCCACAATATTGTCTGACCTCCAGACATGTAACACTGTGGCATGCACACATGTGTGCACATATGCACGCACACACACACACACACACACACACACACACACAGAAATAATATTTTTGATTGAAAAATATCTGTAAACTTTTCTTTCTTCCACTAATGGGAGGAAAATAAACTGACTTAACGCACATGGATCTGACCAATTTTCAAATGATCCCCACAGTGAAAATTACCTAACATAAACTCTAAAATGCAAACTATTCAAATAAATGCTTGGTGCTAATTAGAAGAGTTGATTTGTGGTATCATTTTGGATTGGCCTTTGCCTTTTTTCATGCTGAGTTAATACAGTTTGGCAACATTTTATTACTAATATACACCAATACTGGGTAGCCCATGTTTATTAGGTTATCTCCTAAATGCCTTTCCTGAGCAACATAAGCAGTTCTGTTTCAACTGGACTCTTGAAACCAGCCCTTTTTAATATAAAAATCCTGAAATTGGCAAAATGAGAATTTAAGGAACTTAATATTTCTGGCTAATTTAGCTGTCATCATGGAGTTGCTCCCAACTTGCTTGACAAAACTCCAGCTCCAACTCCATCTTAACTCTTCCCACATACTAACATGCTAGCAGTGAACTTTAAGGAGGTTGTTGTTCAATTTCTTTCGAAATACTTAACAAGAATCAGAGAATATGGGTGGTTTAGGATGATGGTTTATTTTGTTTCTGCTGATTATAAACAAGCTGCAGGAGCAGATATCATTAATGTGTATTTTAATATTACTCTTGACAAAGATAGACATTTTTCACAAAGCAGTCTAGTCACTGTGTTACATTTACCTAATACTCATTTCTATTCAGCTGCCACGCTCATTGACGGCTTCTTTCCCTGTAGCTCTTGTTCTCGTACCTTGAGATTCACACTAGACCGCTCTCACATTTCTGGAAGCCTCGTGACTGTGTCATTCACCAAGTAGCTCAAACAATCATGAGACTTTCTCTTCCCCACAAGCAAGTCGGATCCCAGCATCCCTACCTTGGCCTTTATTCTTTCACACGTTCACTCATCACTTATTGTAGATACATCGTCCCTTGTTTTTTCCTGTATCCCATTATCACAGATTTTTTTTTTCAGTGTACCTGGATGTGATTAAATTTTGAAAGCGTGAGAAGCAACGTTATCTTAAGGAAAATCCATTTCTGCATATTATCTACAGCAAAGGCTGATTTATGTGATTGAAAATGCTGTTTCAGTCCTGTCCTACTTTGCTAACCCAGGTTTACCTATAAATCTGGGCAATGATCTCAATTCACTAGTCTCAGAATATTAACTAAGCACCCTCAGACTCCATCCCTACCCCGGATCATTGGCATTGAGTTTTGGTCTGTCCAAGTATGCCATAGCTTGTCTCATTCTCTTTACACATCAAAATCTTATCTATCATTTAGTTCTCATTTTAAGCCCCTCAACCCAATGGCTGATGTCTTTTTCCTACTTTAGCTTTCCATTTTTAATTAGAATCCATCTCTTCTCAGTTTTAAATATTTCCTAGTTTTTATAGTTAAGAAACACAGTTTAGAGAACTCTTGTATAAATCCCTATAGGGCTTTGTCCAATGCCAGCAGCCACTAATCAGTCCAAAAAATATTTGTTCATTTTCATTCAATATAATGTAGCCTATGCCCTTTTTACCTAGAGTTGGTTATATGTTTGGGGAAATGTCACATCTGACTTGTATCTCTTCTTTTGTGCTTGTGAGCTATGTCATAGTCACAGTATGATCAATATATCATGAACCTGATTGTATGATTTGGGAGCATCCTTTGTTGGGCAACCTACAGAATACACCAGCTGAATTGTTCTAGTTTTCAACTGATTCTCCCTGGGGGAAGGAGAAAAGCAGGCGAAATGCCTCAGACCTGGAAAGTGGAAATGGTGCGAGTTCCATTATGTAAGAAAAGAAGCCCATTTTCTCCCTCTTCCTGAAAATATTCCAGGAGGTTGTAGCCAAAGAATGAATAAGTCTCACAAGAAAATTAAAGTAGGATTTTTTTTCCCTTAGGAAAATACTGCAAACCTAGAAATTAAATTTGATATATACCTCTGGAAAAAATGCCTGCCTTTAATAAATGCCTCTTAGAGAGGCACATTGGATGAACTCTTCTATCTTGAAGTTAATGGATTATATGTTTAAACATTTATGGGGAAAAAGCTTGAAGAAGGGGCTCTCTCTTTCTGGCTTCTGGCACATGCTATTGTGTTAACTTAAAATTCCAAACTCTGTGTGACAGAACTCTGTCTTCTCCCAAGTCCATAACGACACTTGTAGATGTCAGATGAGACATTTGATCTCATCTGGACCTTAGTATAGAAGAGTCCAGTTACCTAGAAGGTTCTCCACAGAGTTCTGCAAAGCTGCTTGGGACAGCATACAATCAAAGCCAGTGGCAAATTCTCTAGACTGTATCTGCTGAAACGCCAATGAGGGAGAGGGGAGACTGGAGTTCGATGCAGCAGCTGCTCCTACTGAGCCCAGCTCCACTTCTGTGTCCTTCTTCTGGTTCCTCTGCCTGAAGTGTTACAAGTATGGTCCTTCTGCAGTATGTTCCAGGTGGCCATGACCTGTTCAGATCTCCCACTGGAGAGAACTGCAGCTTTAAAATAAACTTGTTCCTGTGATAGGAGACGAAAATGAACTCCTGGCTAATTTGCTTTTGGAATTCCAATTTGCTTTGTGTGTGTGTGTGTGTGTGTGTGTGTGTGTGTGTGTGTGACATAAAAATATGCTATGTTGAGCTATGCTTCTCTTATAGCAGTGTTGTAGTAACTTATCTGAGAGTTAAAGTTCCTGTGTATGAAGCAACTTGGAAAAGACTGGGGACTAAGTCAGAAGCAATTCAGTGGTAGAACCTACCTAACATGTGCAATGTGGCTTCTGGGATTCAATACCTGGAACCTCAAAAAGAAGAAAGCACAAAATTTTGAGTGTGGGGGAAAGCTAATCTACTCATTTCCTGACCTAAATCCCATTTGTTTCTGGCACCTGCCTTGTCTTTTTAAAATGCTTGAAGGTCTGATTTCCTTTTTTTTTTCTTAGTATAGATACACATTTACTTTAATAATAGGTGTTAATTTTTTTGTTCTTGATTTTTTTAATTAATTAATTTTTAATTTTTTTATTGGACATATTCTTTATTTACATTTCAAATGTTATCCCCTTTCCCAGTTCCCCCCCTCCCAGGTAGCCCCTATTCCATCCTCCCTGCCCCTATTTCTATGAGGGTGTTCTTCCACCCATCCCCCCCCACCTCCCCGCTCAGACCCCCCAGAGCTCCCAGGGACTAAACCATCAACCAAGGGGAACACATGGCTCTAGCTGTATATGCCTTGTCAGGCATTAAGGGGAGGAGAGGTCCTTGGTCCTATGAAGGCTTGATAGAAGATCTGATTTCTAAGGCATGGATAGTATCTTCCAAGAAATGCAAACATTTCCATATACCTACTCAGAAAGAAAAATAAACAACCCAGGAATTGAGAAATCACTCTTATAGTCTGCTATCAATATAGCGCATGACAGTAGGAGCTTCCACCTTGACTTTTAGTGTGTTCTGAGATGACTAGTTAAAGTATCATTACTAAAGTTTAGAGGTTGCTTCTTCAGTGTGTTTCCTATTTTTAAAAAAAACAAAACAAAAAAAAACAAGAGTTAAAGAAAAGTTCACACTATAGCATTTTCAGTCTATTGTATACTTGATCTAGCCATTTGATGCATTTTTGCTAGAGGCTCCACTACATGGTCTGTATTCCTAGAGGTAAGGACAGAGAGAGCTACTGATTCACATTTGCAGTAAATGAGGCAAAGCTGTCAACCCATGTTCATAGCAGCCTTATTTATAATAGCCAGAAGCTGGAAAGAACCCCGATGTCCCTCAATGGAGGAATGGATACAGAAGATGTGGTATATTTACACAATGGAATACTACTCTGCAATTAAAAACGATGAATTCATGAAATTCTTAGGCAAATGGTCAGAACTGGAAAACATCATCCTTAGTGAGGTAACCCAATCACAAAAGAACACACATGGTATGCAGTCACTGATAAGGGGATATTAACCCAGAATCTCGGAATACCCTAGACACAATTTGCATATCAATAGATTTCCAAGAAGATGGAAGGAGAGGCCCCTGGTCCTGGAAAGACTGGATGTAGGGGAATGCCAGGACAGAGAAGCGAGAGGGGGTTGAATGGAGAAAAGAGGGAGGGAAGGGGGCTTATGGGACTTCTGGGGAGGGAGGAAACAGGAAAGGGGAAATGATTGGGAATGTAAATAAAAAATATAGAAAAAAAGAGAGTCAAAATGTGGTGGTGGGTCGCAGTAACCTCCCACTTGCTGAGAACCAACTTTCACATTTGGTCCGACCAAAGATTCCAAGGGTCAGTGTTTGGGAGGGAGGATGTGAAGGCTTGCAAATATATTCAGACACAAGAAAATACTTGGTTTGCACAGAGATGTGTTTTGTTAAGTAAAAATACCTGGAGAACAGGGAATTGAAACGCAGGAATTCCTGCAAAGGAAAATGTAAAACATTTGGCATTTTATAGCTCTTCAGAATTCCATGGCTGCTACCGGAACCCTATAGCACCTGTAGACCCTTGAAAGCAAACATTCTTGCTCAGCAGTTCATCCTGATTAGGGATAACAAGAAGAGTTACATCAGTATCACCAAGTTTGCAAGTGATAGAGAGAGAGAAAGAGAGAGAGAGAGAGAGAGAGATCCACAGAGGCCATTGAAGAATTGGTGGAACGGTGACAAGGTGTGTCTAGGTGACTTGTAAATAGGGCAGTATTTATGGAAATACTGGGATTAAGCATCGAAGTGGTTGGCAATAGTTGTCAAATGCAGCAATCCTTCTCCAAAGAATACTGAGTTTCTCTATCAATCAATCCAGCCTTGACTCTAGAGAATCCTGGACATAGACACCATAGCTTATTTTTCCATTGAAGTATATTTCCTTCAGATAAAGGTATGTGCTTACAGAGCCTATTGATCCATCCCTCATTCATTAGATTGAAAGGCTGAAGGTGCAGCCACACTTGGGCTTCTAAATGACTAGAAAGACAGAGACTGTAGGCTCTGGGTGACCAGATGCCTGGGTGTTTCAAAGCACACAGTCATTATAAGATCAAAACCTCCCAGGGTTCCCGTAATGTTTGAAAGGTATTTCTCACCTCTCAGCTTCCCTCTAGTTACACCTCCCTGGGATCAGTACAGTGTTTGTAAAATATAAATTAAGTTCCTTTGGTCCTTGGGAAAGAGGTGTAAGAAATGTTAGTACAGTATTATGGAGGATTGGTTTTTTGGTTTTTGAGGTTTTTTTTTTTTTAGATTTTATTTCTTGTCTTTCTCAAAGCCCCGTGCTGAGCAAGTTTTCTATCTCCACATTAAATTAAAAGGAATTACATTAGTTCCCTGTTGTTGGAGCTGTGTGTGGGGGTCATTTGCTGTGAGGGGATCCTGTGGCTGTCAGCCAGGACCTAAAAGAAATCTGTTCTGCTCATTCTGTTTGCCGAGGCAAGCGCTCATGGGATGGAGAATGGATTCCAACCGGTTGAGCATTCTCATGGCAAGTATGGTGGTTCTAAAGTCTGAGGCAGTGATAGACTTGCTAAGATTTCTTCTACAATGGCCTCGTCTGAACACTCACCGCTTCCCGGGGCTTCAAATATTCTATCGTGACCATGGTCTGTGCTGCTCTGCTCGTCTTGACCTGTGCCTTTTCTGTTTTGCAGGTCTCAGGTATGGATCTTTGGCAGGTGTTCTTAACCTTGGCACTGGCAGTCTCCAGCGACACGTTCTCTGGAAGTGAGGGTGAGTTCTGGGTTCCTTTTCTCCTCATGTGGTGTTAAGAAAAAAAAAAAGAGAGCTGTGCTAAATCCAAACGAAATCATCTAAGTTTTTAGGTAACCAGCAAACAGGAAACCTGTCTTAGCTTTAAATTCATAACCCAGGAGAGCCACTCTGGGGATGTATAAGTGGGGTTATAGTAGTAGGGCTTCAGCATCTGGCATTTTCATATTGGAAATTATTGTTACATAATGTGCTTGGGGTGTTTATGACGAAGACAAGCCAGGTCTCAGGGAGAGATATTAAAATTACACCAGAGCATTATTAGCCTACTAATCGCTCAGCTTGTCTGTGACTAAGCATTGCAGAGTCTGCTTCCAGAGCCTGGAATGCAGTCCTCTTAATTATATTCCCTGAGATGGAAATCTCAGGCTTCCAAGGAATCTGTGCCCCTGTTCTCTGAATGATTTCCATTTGGCTGAATTCCCTAGGAAAAAGACACCCAAACTTGGTGACCTACGTACCCAGAAGTTGTGAGCTACCTTAGCTGTCTGGATATTTTCCCTTATGTTTTTCTTTTATACTCTCCTGGTAGTCTCAATAGTTTCAGACTTACATGTCATAACAGAAACAGCGAAGGATAATGCAAGCGGGTGTGGGGGTGTGTGTCTGGAAAGAAAAGTGTCCTCGCAAAGAGTTGGTGGGTTTTTTTTAAAGATTGTCTTGAGCACGTGCTAGTTTTCTTTGCCTGGGTTTCACTGGAGGGTAGAAACAATACGTTTTTTGCCATGCTGTGGCACAGGATTCTGTTATTGCTTTAAGCGTAGCTGACTCCCGTACTCGACACCCAGCTCACGTTGGAAAACACAGTTTAACGGGCGACTTAACGCCTTAAGATGTCCTGCTGACCTTGTGACCAAAAATAAATGCCCGGTAGTGAGCGGCTGACTGTGTTAAGAGCCGCTTGGAAAGGGGACCGGATAGAATGCGCTGTTTGATTTCTTAAAGCGATCCCAAAATATTTAGAGAAAAGAAATCATAATTGAGGTATTTTTGGGTCTCTCTGGTGTTATAATGTCAACATTATGCGAGTCAGACCTGGAGAGAGTCACGGGCTCCACTTCAGCCGCTTTTCCCATGGCTGTTTTTTAGAGCCTGGTTCTGAGCCAGAGAATTACAGCTCAGATACTCTGCCGTTCCAGAGTCATGGTGGTTTAATCTCTCCTTTCTTCACTAAGGTGACTTTCAGTCCACGGGGCAAGGTTTGAGGAATTTAAAAGCCAGCGAAGTAAAAGGTACAGAGTAAGAATCATTAAAGACATTGAAAACTGCATCCCAGATTAAGAGATTAGAGCTCAAATTGTTTTCAAACCTAGAGAATTTCCAAGTTCTGCTCAACAGCTTACACATTTGCCCAGGCTTCAACTTCATAAGAAGAATAAAAAACCAAACCAAAGCAAACCAAAACAGATAGATATACACTGTTATAAGCCCTGTGTGTGTGTATGCACATGCATGCATATGTACACATGATTACCCATTTTCTCTCTGTGGCAAGAGAAGCCATAATCTACTTGTGTAGCAGAAATCCTGAATATAACAATCTGCCCTTAACCACAGTCCCCTTGGTGTCCATTAATTCACTAGACTTAATACTGCATATTTGCTGTTTTGTGCCCTATAGATGGCAGACTGCCATGTCCTTCCCCTGCCCCAAATGTGGTAACCACTGTGACCTCTACAATTTGACCTTTTATTTGTAGAATTACACATTGATGCAGCCATATTTATTGTTCTTTCTAGATCTGATCTCTTTCTCTTAGACTGATAACCACTCTCACTTTCGATCCACTCACGTTGTGACAAATGGCAAGAGCTTCAGGCTTAAGTCTGGGCTGTTTCATGTCTTGACTGTTATGTATAATGCTGCAATGAACACAGACGTAGGGTCCCTCACACAAAGCGGTGGTTTCAGCAGCCAGTTCCAAAACAGCATCTTAATTTCCTTTTTAACGCTTTGTGTTTGCATCTTGTTGGCTCGAGGAAAGAACAGTAAGAAAATGAAACATTTTATAGTAAATACAAATCATGTATTTTACCAGTCCTTATGAATACGGAAGAATTTAGCAGAGAAAACATTTCTCTCTTTCTTTTTTTTTTTTTTTGTTAAATTAAGGAAATTTAAATATTTGGGTATTTCTGAAAACTTTCTTATTATAGCCTGAAGATTAAAAATAGGATATGTTGTTTGCTTAAGAGCTTGTAGGCAAATATGTTCAAGCAAGCTCATACGTGTGTGTGTGTGTGTGTGTGTGTGTGTTTATCTGCCACATACCTAATAGCTTCAGCCAAACTTAGCACATGACACACTGTGGATCACAATCCCGAATAACATTCATGGACCATGTGTTTCCTTTTTTGTCAGGTCTGGATCAACTTATTTTATTTTCGATTTCCCTCTTTCGGTATAAGGCAGACTAAAAACTATAGGTAGAGAATTAAAGACAATGTAGTTTTATAATTCATTCTTTGGTTTCGTTTGATCGGCGCAATATGTGGCAGTATTAAATGGGTTATCATAAGGTAATCACCTATAAAAATCTGCCCCCGAGAGAGATTGAAGATGACAGGTCTGTATGGGAAGGGAGAGTTGCCTCTTGACTTCTTAAGCAGGGCTCTACTTGGCAAATGCACAACTGGAAATATATTGGGTATGAGAGGATTTTTTAATTAAATGTAATTGCCCTGTGGGAAACATAATGGGAACCAAACATTGAACAGTGCCATCATTGTATTGTTTATAATGTTGTAATAGCAGGATTTTTTTTTTATCGCTCATCCTTAATATGAGACTCCATATTCCTCCTCAGTGTAAGTTATATAATCTCATGGAGAATTCCTTATTCTCTCCTTAAGAATGGGCAATGTTGTCTCATCTTTAGAAGGCTTTACCCGGTCGATCTATCCACTGGCTGTACCGGAAATATTGCTTGCTAGAAAAATGAGCACAAAGATCTGGTGTGTATAAGAGTGCCCACTATCAAGTATACCATCTATCTTAATATAGCATGCAGTCAGCAACTCAGCTTCCCCCCTTGGGTCTCAGCAGCCTCAGAAAGAAGCAAACAAATCCCTGATAAGTTCAGTCTGGCTCAGACAGGGAGAGTTTCTGGAAGTGACTGAGGGCCTGACTCTTTAATGTCTAGCTTTCATAATGAAGGCAGATCATCAAGATTCCTGAACAAAGTAACTCAAAGTGGACATGGAATCATTAATTCACCAAAGTCACTGGGTAGACATCTCTTCAGCACTTCCTATTTTCAAAGCTTGAATTTAGGGGCCGTGAGGAATACAAGGAAAGTCTTCAATATGTGATCGTGACATTAGGTAAGTATAGTGAGAGTTAGAGGATCTGGCTCTGTACATGAACTATGGGAATGGCCCAAATCACACTACATAGGGGTAGCACTGAACATAGAAACCTGTTCATTCTATTACCAAGTTATACAATGTTCAGTGAATGAGCATGCAAGGAGCAGTTCCATTATATGCATTTAAAAATCAACAACGATCTACTGAGTACTTCCTTTATAGACAAGAAAGGTGTCATTTGGCAAAGCTCACTGTACTTGAGCACTCTGTTTCTCTTGGAAACAGACTTAAGGCAGTTGATTTCAGTCGAATTATACCATCTACAGATGGCAAAAGGATTCACAGGCAAAGACAGGACTTGTCTGGCCTTGAAAAACTGGCAATTTATGGAAAGGAAGAAAAAGTATGTGCCAAATCCATCAAATGATAATCCTTCTCAAAGCTGTAAGCAAGCCAGTCAAAACAAAAGTGCTAAATACAGGATGGAACATTATTTATGCATTTTTAGTATTTAGAGACTGTGTATATACTATTTAGGTATGATACTTATATACAATATATGGAAGTGTATATGTATATCTATACATATGGATTATACAACCTATTAATAATACCTATAGGCAAAGCTTATAATTCTCTCCCCAGCTTCTGCAAAAGACACTGTATCTTTCTATACCATTTAAGAGAAAAATAAAAAATTTTACTAGAATGATATGCCATGTTCTAAAGGAACCAGAATTCAGCAAGTATTGTTCCCTTTATATTTTTGAACAGTCTTTCTAATCATATACAGAACATGTTGATTAGTTGGAAGATTCTGCTGATCTTACTGTTCAACAGGAAATAATTGCACAGTAGGGGGATTTTATTTTTTAAACAGATTCTACACCACAACAGTTGAAGCTACACATGGTCGTTAGAAGTTGCCAAGACATCCTGGATATAGTTCAAAGAAGTATTAGAGTCACAGTTGAAGTTGATAAACATTAAAGGGTGTCCCTTTAAACAATGTCAAAAACCGAGTAATTTAAAGCTTTGGCTTCTCCCTGAAGTGAGTGGGGGAAGCCAGACCTTTCATCCTCAGCTTTCTTGACCATTCAAAGCAAGAAGAGTTTCATAATCTGTCTAATGTCATGGCTCACATCCATGTACATCAACAATCCCGTGTCACCTTGACCTCCTCATATCACAAACATACTTTGACATTGGACTTCAGCGTGTTAGAGCAAGCCAGGTGACTCTAGATGATGCCAATGAGAGATATAAGCAGAGTCATTTGTAAACAATGACACAAAATAGACTTTCAACATTTTTTAAAATACTTTTTTGGGTTCTAAAGGGAAATTAAAATTTATGTTCACGACTTCAAGGAGCCCATAATTTATAGAAGGTGAAGCAGAGATGTAAACATAATTCAGTTGTGAGTACCATTAGTTATTACAGAGTTTCAGGCTAGATAATAATACTGTTAAAATTTCACCTTGGAAACAATAGTAGTAATAAGAGTAATTTGAAAGGATGTGTGAAGAGGAACCAGATTAAAATAAGTTGAAAGAGAGTTAGTCTAAGCATGACAAGATTGCAAAAATAAATAAATAAATAAATAAATAAAGGATCATGATCAGAGGAATATTAAGGCTCTCCCAAGTGCACTATTTGTGGTTCAACACTATTTGTGGTTAGCAGACTACTAACTCTGAGAATATCAGTATGCTCTTATTCCATCCAGTTCTAAGTTTCCACATAATTAAATGTTATCAAAAAAGCATAGGCTCACTTTTAATATAGTGGAGTCATGGAACACAGGTCATCTGGCTGACAGTAATGTGGTAGGGGCTGGAAGGTAGTACCACTCTGCAAGCCCAGGGAGAGAACATCATGTCTTTAATGCTGTATTTGGCATCCTTTTTCTAACTCCTCTTACCTATGCCTAGCCCAACGTCTATGACCCTCTAGTCACCTGTGCTTGTTGTGGCTGTCACATGGTATAGATGACCATACAGCAACAAGTCTACCATGTAGACAATGGACTGAACTCTCTTTCTATTAAAGTCTTTAGGCATTCATTACTATATCTCAAGACCTTGACAAACTCTTAAACACTCTATCATTGCAGAGTATGTACTTACCGCATATAATGCAACAAAAAGCAAGCAGGATGTGCTGAGATCCCCAACGCATTGTGCTGGGCAGAATCCTAGAAGGTGACTTACACAGGTTTTCACAGCAGCTGAGTCAGCCCAATGAAGACCCTGGCAGTGTAGGTGATTAAGTTGTGTCTCAGCTAATTTGTAAGTAGAAGGCTTAGGACCACCCATGAGTAATTCAAGGGCCCATGGCAGATGATCTATCCACTTAGCTGCCCTAGATCCCAGTTTTTCCAGGACAAGAACCTGTCCTTATTGGCCAAATAGTCCCATAGCACCTTGATTCAGTAACCCAAACTGAGACTCCTTTTTTGGGTTGACAGGGAAGAGACTGATATAAGTTAATTGGTGTGTGATACCTGCAAAAAGTGGATGTTCATGAGCACACCAGGCTATCTGCCTTTGCTAGGGGCCAATCTAGTCTCAGCATGCAGAAGCCCATGCTAGTTTGGATTAATTCAGGCAGGGTCCCTCAATCACCAAACACCTAGGAGAACTATCTTAGAGTCTTCTGACCTATGACTGGTGGTTTTAATTTTTTCCTGATTGTCTTCCCCCTCCTCCTCCTCTTCCTCCTCTTCCTCCTTCTGCTCCTTTTCCTCATCCTCCTCCACCACCTCCTACTTTTCCCCTTTCTCCATATCCTTCCCCAGCCTCTATTGAAGTTAATATGGTGTTTTTCGGAGAGCTGGTTATAGTTAAAACTTTAACTTTAAACTCCATGTGATGAAGAGCTATAGGTCTATCAGATTTATCAACCAAAGAGCCTTCTTCATGGCTTGACTTCGGGGCCATGTGGCTGCTTGTCCTTACTGCTGTGCCCATAACATCATAAAGCACTCACAAGCATCCCCAGTACCAAGAAGAACAGTCATTTCAGAGCAGCAGGCCTTGGGGTCTCATATTATCTTTGCCAGCAACACTAGCTCGTATGTTTATTAGCTCACTGTCATCTTCTAGCCCAGAGCAGTGCTTCCTCAATGTTGACAGTAGGAATATAGGGATGAGTGCTACTTGAATTCTGATTGCACAATTGATCACCTTGGTGTCCTGTATGGAGACTACTAGACAGACCAAGAAGTCCTGAAACCTGGAGAATTTCATTAACCGCAGCTGTAAGTTTTCTCCAGTCCCTTATTCCCCAAAGCAACTCAAAATGAATCAACGGAATCTCATCAAATATATTTGCCAGAAGTCTTTGTTTCTGGTTCCGTGATAATGTATTGTCTTAAACCTTATCCTTAGCAGTATTTCTATTATATTTCTCTGATATAGATGCACAGATGAGAGTGGCTCATGTCTCAATCACTAGAGAAGTGTTTCAGAATACTTTTACATAATCTTTTAACGAGAATATGGGTGGGAAGATGTGTGTATAGGGACTGGCATGGGGTTTGGGTCCATTTTCTAAATGAAGTTGCAATGACATCTATGTTTCAAGCTATGTAACAACTTTGAATTACACTCAAGTAAATAGTTTCAAAGGAATGACATAGTGGCATTACATATCTTATGTAAGAAAGCATGATTGATGTGGAAGTCACTAGGCCTTCAGATATGAAGAAAAGTCTTATCCTTTTGTCCTATTTTCTGGCATTCTGACAAATATCTTTATTTATTTATTAGGTGAATGAATAAATCAGCATCAAATCTTGACCTGGGATTTCTCCAGGCCAGACCCACAAGTGTCCCTGCTGTTTAATCAGCATCAAATCTTGACCTGAGATTTCTCCAGGCCAGACCCACAAGTGTCCCTGCTGTTTTGAATGGCCAAATCTAAGCAGGGTACAAGTTAAACTTGGATTCCCTTACTGTAGGAAGGATCTAAAATTAACTGTTCAGTGGTAGAAACTGGAATTTAGAGCTTTTCTCTGAAGCTGGAATGATTTTATTTACAGCTTTATATGGGCCTAATGACACCAGGACCATAATTTTGCTCCAGACATTAATGCCTCTGAGAATAATGCCCTTCCTACATTCAGGTCACTAAACACAGACCCTTCCCAGTATGCCAGCCACTGGCCAACACTGTACGTTAAATGAACTGGCCCCCCCAACACTATCACCCTGACACCATCTCTATCTGTATCCCCACCTACCTGATAAGTCTACTCAAATATTGACAGACACAGAAACATAAAAGACTTGTAGATCCCAAATCAAAGTTCTCACTGGACATTGAACTTGAGATTATGAAAGACTCTGACTGCAGATCCTATAAATATCTGAATCTAAACTTTTGAACTCATTCCCTAAATAACAGGCTTCCCTAGTAAGATATGTGAAGCTCTCCTGATTGTTGAAAGTAAATATGATATTAGAAAAAACCTTAACTTCTTAAGTTCTAAATGTGAAAATGATATTGTGTGTCCCCTTTAAATTTTAGCCTTGCAAATGTTTGGAAAAGGAAATAACGCTTTGACATCTGGCTTTCGGATAGGAATGTGCTTTATGTAAACCTTATTAATATCTTGAGTTTAGTGGGAAGAAAATTAGTGTTGCACCATGCCAGAGACTGGCAAAGCTTGGCTTCCCCAAAACGAAATAAGACAATGAATAGGAATGATAATTGATTGTAACTATCAAAGCCTGGGAGGGTTAGAACATAATCCACTGGAAGAAAATGTACTTAGCATACACAAAGCACTTAGGGAGGAACCGCTTATTCTGAAAAAGGACCACTCTCACCCCTCTGACTTTTGGTGTCATTTTTCCTCCACCCTTCATTGACCCACTGCTCCTATGGTTTGGGAATGGGGGACATGGTTTTCTCAGCAGTAGCTGTGATGAAAGTATGTGCCACAGACAGGGCAGGAGCCTAGGGAAGCAAATGAAAGACAATTGCTTCAGTAACTTCACCCCGAGTCTGGCAGTTTGGTCTGACCAGCTCGTTAAGAGTAGAGTCTATGTTTAACAAGTGGTTTCTTGACCTTTCTAATGCTTCAACCATTTAATACAATTCCTCATGTTGTGGTGATTCCACCCCTCCCCCAGCCATAAAATTATTTTTGTTGCTACTCCATAACTATGATTTTGCTAGTGTTATAAATACTAATGAAATGTTTTCCAATGGCCTTAGGTGATCTACCAAAGGGGTCATGAACCACAGGTTGAGAGCACTGGGGTAGACTGAAGCAACATACCCAAGGTGTCATGCTCAGATGGCACCTGGACAGGTGGACAAACTTGTGTGTCATAAGACCGGACTTTTCTTTGTTGGTTAGACCAGCATCACATTTTCTGAATGTTCCTAAGTGTGGTCGTCTAGCTCTATAGTTCCCAAAACTTCCTGTGCGACTGAACTGCTGGTATTGGTTATATACTAATATACATTTAAATTGTACTTCTCTGTTCAGTCTGCATGTTTACTTAGGCCATAGGGTTTGCGGTACCTTGGCTTAAGGCCAGGAATAGTCTCCAGTAACTGGATGCGGATGCACTCTTTCTACATTGTCTTTGTGGTCATTTACTGGTTGAAGGTTTCAAACAGGTCATTTCTCTCCCGTGTAACAGATGAGAAAACTGAGGCTCAGAGAATGTAAGAAATCAAAGCCACTCTAGAGGAGGATGTCCTTTGTGGTAGACCCCTTTGCCATTATTGGGCACACAGATTTCATTTCTAACACCTACCACTTGTATCCTCATCTGCTGCCTCAGGCTACTAGAACCACCTTTTCCTAGGCCTGGAATACTGATAGTGTGTTTGTATCTTTGGGGTTTTCCTTAACCACCACCAGAGAATTATCAGCACAGCTCCCAAGGGAACTGAGCCAGATACTCACATCTTCCCCCTTACCTAGCAGTTTTGTGTGTGTGTGTGTGTGTGTGTGTGTGTGTGTGTGTGTGTGTGAGAGAGAGAGAGAGAGAGAGAGAGAGAGAGAGAGAGAGAGAGAGAGAGAGAGAACAAGCTATATGCCTGTTCGTGTATTAGACAGAGGTCAACCTTCTTCAGTGGCATTCCACTATTTTTGAGACAGGGTTTATCACTGACTAGGCTAGTTGGCGAGATAACGCCAGGGGTCTGCTTGTCTTCTCTCTAGCACTGGGATCACAAGTTTGTACTTGCATGCCTTTTAGAAATTATTTCTTTTATTTTTTGAGAATATAATATAATTACAACACTCCTTCCTTTTCCTCCCTCCACACTTATACCCCTTCTCGCTCTTGTTCAAATTCCTGGCCTCTTTTTCATTTTTTTTAATGTGAGTACTGGGGTTTGAACTTAGTCCCCAAGCTTACACAAGTACATTCCTGTCAACTCAGCTGTCTCCTCAACCCCCTAAAACAGTTTCTAATGCCTCATAGCCACATGAATATTTGTCTCATGAGCTTATTTGGGGGAACTAAATCTAAAAACTTTGCACAGCTCATGAATGGTATTCAGGTGCAAATCTGATAGAGTTCAATTAAGGCATCCCAAGGTAGAAGGAGTTGCTGAATCCTGCAGGGTTGGAGATAACGGTGGGTGTGTATAACTACCAAAGCATTCCGAGCCCCATCCTTGCCTAAGCATAGCTTCATCTAACACTTATTTTAATTCTGCACAGTGGGTTTCCACATAAGATTTATTTCAAACAAATAATTCAGCAATTTTTTTAGAAGGTGAAAACCAGTGGGCAAGGTCATAACCTTTTCTTCCTGGACTAAGCACTTCTCCACTGTGGAGACTGCTATTCTCTAGGCACGTGGGTTACGATGGAGACTTGACTGTTGTAAAAGATTGTTACAAAAGTGCGTTACTCCACTACGTCTACGCGGGGAATCATTTTTATAATTTTTATAAACGATGCATACATGTTCCGTTGTGACAGACATAAAGGATTTTGGGTGATGCTTTAGGCTCCTCGACATGATTCCAGTTCTACCACCTCATGCCCACTGTGGCACACTCGTGGCTTGGCTTGCTTCAAAGCAAAGGATGGAACTAATTTGTTCACATTTTAGCTATGAGCCTTCTTAAAAAAAAAAAAAGCTGGCATTTAAGTTCATTTAGTATTTTCCCATTGTCTCAGGATCCTTAATAAAAAAAGTCAGATCTGTAAATTTTTTTGGAGAGCTCAGAAGTGACTTCCCAGAAGTGACTTCCCAGAAGTGACTGGGTAGGACATACACCCACATATCTTTTTTTTAGGAATGCTAGATGTTCATCTATGGTGAAGAATTAGGAATCAAACCCTGAACTTATAATTTCACTGCCTTTTGTTTACTTTGTATGTATGAGAGAGATGGTTCACTAAAAATCTAGTCTTTTATGGCACCTTAGGTATTTTCTTATAATAGATACTAAAGCAGAACAGTATTTTAGACAGGAACTCACAGAGCATATGGTTATGATAGGGTCAGAGATCAAGATTCTATAAGAGGATTTCTTGCTCTGGGTGGACATTGTTGACATGTTAGGTCAGATGGTCTGTCTGGGGTAATATATGTTATTACCTCATGTTAGTGACTTCATAACTTCTATACACTAGAGACCAGTAATGCTTTCTCATCAGGTCACACCCAAAGTCCATCCACACATGGTTAAGTGTCTCCAAGCAGGTGGGACATAAAAAAAAATCTATTTGAAAATTACTAGTCTAAATTCATTGGCTGCATAGTGAACTGTCTGTCCCTGGATTGCTATACCGACTGAGATGAAACGTGTCTGGGTGCTTTAAAAAGAAAAGCAAATATTTATACACTCAGTCACAGTACCCTCCATTATCTTCTCAAAGGTTCATTTGTTCTTTTATTTAACTAAGTTTTTTTTTTCAGCCAGGTGCTAAAACCCCATAAGTTAGCCTTGAAGAGGGCAAAGGTTTCCAGGTAAAAGGGTCACATTGAAAAAGGAGATCATGTGAGCCATGCCATAGCAAATGTATGCTTCTGAAGTGTACAAAATGTTGTGAGTGTTCCCCCCAACCCCAGCATTGGGGCGGGGGGGGGGTGATTAGAGGGGAGGATACTTCTGCTGCAGCAGACACAATAGCAACCCAGCTGGGTCTAACAATTAAAGTTGAACTCAGGAACCCAGGAGTTAGCAACTGATAGTGACTGCTGGATGTCCTTGCATGGAATGTCACAAATTCATGCATGTTGTTCACGATATTTAAGGTGTGTGCTGACAGTATCCACACAGCATAAAGTATTATCATTTTTTTCTGGGCCATTCTTAGAGTGTTATCAAAATCTGAATGAGCAATTCCAGACTTGATGTCTTTTCAAAGACAACTTCTATTTTCCCTCTCTTTCAAAATACTTACTCCAGTGATAGGAAACAATCAGACAAAAATAAAAAGAGAAAAACATTACAAAAAAAACATCAAGCCAGGTTTCCTTAACCATTAAAGTTATGGAAAGTAACCATTATGAACTCATACTAGGTCAAAGAGACACTCAGTTCCAAGTATGCTCTTTAAACAGAGGAAATGTGTGTGTGTGTGTGTGTGTGTGTGTGTGTGTGTGTGTGTGTTTGTGTATTTGTTTTCTTGACCCAACACAGGGAACACCATGAACACCTACTTGCAAACCCAAAATTTGATTCTACATATATAGCCAGGAATTCTTCAGTCTTAGTTGCAAGGAAATTGAATGACGATCACAGAATTTCCAGACTCCATTCCACTGAGCTCTCCATGAAATAGCCCATAACCAGGAAATTCCACGTAAAAGCTGGTGTTCTGGGTGGGACCGTGTTTATATTAAAGGCTACAGGATTTCTCATCTAAAGCTCCCGTAGAGCTCCATGATTCCTGGTTCCGTCCCAGAGGCACTCATGGGTCACACGGAACAGTAGTTGTTAGCTTTAGGCTGTGCCGCACTAACGGTTATGACTCACGTTTACCCTGAAACTCACCATTAAAGGCTGTCAGTCATGCTTGTTCATACGGAATGCGACAACTTAAACATCAGTTAACAAATCCCCATGAATGGGCAGTCACATCTGAGAGCTCCCAGCAAATGCTTCCTGTCATCTGTTCCCTAGCAGCCTCAGAATCTAAAGCCTGGTGGAAGCTCACAGACAGACAACCGTGAGCATTTATTAAAAGGAGCATGGGAGGGGACGATACCTGCAAAGCCAGCTGTTGAAACTAATATAATTGATGTGAGATTAAATTTCATCACTCTTGTTTTTAAAAGATTGATTTATTTATATGTAAGTGCACTGTAGCTGTCTTCAGACACTTTTTCTTTTCTCTCCAGCCCAAAGTTTTATTTATTTATTTTATGTAAGTACACTGTAGCTGTCTTCAGACATCCCAGAAGAGGGCATCTGATCTCATTACAGATGGTTGTAAGCCACCATGTGGTTGCTGGGATTTGAACTCAGGACCTTTGGAAGAGCAGTCAGTGCTCTTAACCGCTGAGTCATCTCTCCAGCCTAAATTTCATCACTCTTAAGACATGCTTTTCCCCAACAGGAAAAAAAAAATCAGTCTTCTATATTTAAGGTTTATCCATCCAGGATGTTTCTCATGCTGAGCTGACACATGCTTTTGAAATAATGATGCCATGCTGGGTTTTTAGCACTATAAGGGAAATACAGAGCTGCCAGGTAGATCTTATGGTGAGATATCCTCATTATTTGAAAATCTCAGTTTGATTTTTGTACACCACAACCTCCATATGCATCCTTGGAGGCAATCAATCCTAGGAGAAAAATATCCTCTTTTTTTTTTTCAGTGTTGGGAAACAAACCCATGGATTTGCACAGGTTGATCTGGTACTCTACTCTGGAGCCAGTGCATCGATACTAACAGCGCAGACCGTTTTTTTTTAATAATTATTATTTTCTTATATTTATTCTCTCAAATCTCAAATAATAGGAATATCATACTGGGTACTACAAGTGATAGAAAACACTGGTTATATGCAACTAGTGTACCACTTTAATACAGAGGGCTTAGACCTGAATGAACTTTGGCATATTAGCAGTCCGAAGACAAGTCCCCACAGGTAGGTACTAAGGCACAATGTACTTGTAGTAGAAGTAATAGCTATACCATGTGTAGCATAAGCATGGTCAATAGCCTCTATGTGGCAGCTGACTCTAAATCTGAAGTTCGTGTTATAAAGTAAATTATCTGTAGTGTCCCTAACTTGAAATTGACCATGCTTTTCATACACATATATACACCAGGCATCAATATGTTCAACAAATATTTTTGATCATTTACTAACTTCCACAGTATTTCTATGTAAAACCCTGTGGTCAGGGACCTTTTTGAGTGAAACCTGGAAAGGTGGGAAGTAGGAGGAGAGATGAGAGACAACAGCCTGCAATAATAATAATAATAATAATAATAATAATAATAATAATAAGTAAATCACATGGTATTACAGATTAGGTGTTGAATGCCACATAAGACTGTCCACTTTCTCTTAATCAGCTTGTATACAGAAGCTGATCTTGAATATTTTATGGCAATCCCCTGAGGGTTAGATGTTAGAATCTAGTTTAAAAGCATAAGACTGAATCTCAATGTCTTTGGTGGGAAGATTTAGGATCAGACATCTATGTTGGAGGGGAAGTACACACTCAGAGAAGTCAATGGGTTATCCAAGATTCAATGTGCTTATTGGCAGGGGCAGGACCAAAACACAGCCTTTACCTGTGTGAAGGTTATTATTTGACAGCAAGAGTCAGTGTAATCTGTTGGAAGATCTCAAAACACTGCAAAATAAGAGATGCCCACTCCTTGTCTGGCTGCAGAGTGACCACCAAGTGAAAGAGTGAAGGAGCAAAATTTTGGCCTTTGACCCATGAAACCTTGACTTGCACATGACTAGAACGTTGATTCTTGGAGTCCCACTAACTTATATGACAAAAGGATTGGTTTGAAACTCTAGGTTAGAGCAGAATTGAATCATCAGTGAGCACTGATTGGCAGATAATAAAAAGTTCAAAGTCATTACTTACAGTCTCACTAAGTGTGACCTTGCTGGAACTTCAACCATCAGTGGGGTGAAGAATCTTTCTACCCACAGGTTTGTGGTGTGAATTAAAAAGTTAAGTAGGATTATGCCTGGCACAGTACTCTAAAACCTATAAATGGCAAATCATTATAGCAAGTTCAGTTGCCTCTGCCCTTTCTCTAAAAACAGTTTAGAAGAGATAAGTTTGAAGATTTTTGAAGATTTCTTAAACATATAGTGTGTTCATGAAGTTAGTCTGTTTAAACTTGGGGAAGAGATCTCAGAGTTCCTATAGAGGACCAACTTGTTCTTAGAATAAGGGATAGTATTTTGAAAATTATTAATTCACAAGCCCCAAATCTACAGATAATGAAAAAGCAGAGAAATGTTCTGTAGTCTGCATGAAGTACACATGCATGGATGTGTGTTTGTGTCTGTCCGTCTGTCTGTCTTGTGTCTCTGTGTATCCGTGTCTATATGTGTCTCTGTGTGTGTCTATCTGTGTGTATCAGTGTGAATGAATGTGTGTGTCTGTGTATGTACATGTCTATGTCTGGGTGTGCCTGTGTGTCTGATTTGTGTGTGTGTGTGTGTGTGTGTGTGTGTGTGTGTGTGTGTGTGATTGATTGTGTGTCTGTGCCTGTATGTGTGCATGAAAAACTCCAAACATAAGCAAAAGGGCGCCTTTGATAAAAAAAACCTTTCCATCGTCCTCCTGATGCTAGACTCCCTCAGTCATCCAGAGCTTCACTTAGAGATGGAAACACACTAGTTATGAGATTTGCTTTCCCATTCAGTTTACTTGTCCTCTCCCTTAGTACTCAACCTTGACAGCCTCTGTCATCAAATACCAATGTTAATCCATTTTGACATCCTCGCCTTTCCACCTGCTGCCCTCTAGTGGAAGTGCTGACAAGTAGCAAAATAGTAACCAACCAAGAACTGACTGGTGCACACAGGTCACCACATGCCCCCACTGGATATCACTGACCATAACTATGCCAGGAATTATTAGGACTGCCTCAAGCTGTTTAGACTTCATGGGTACACAAATGACTGGCATCTATCCATGAACCTCTTTCCAGGCTTCAGAAATTGACCACAAGATTACCCTGACTCCCAATTCTCCCTCTTCCTCTTCTCCTCCATCCTCTTCTTTTTCTTTTTCTTTTTCTTTTATTGAAAAAGGAAGTAAAAACATTTTATGATAAAGTTAAAGATTTACATGGAAAATGTTTCTGACAAGATTGAAGAAGCATATAGAAAAATACATTTAAACTGACAGTTTTCATGGAAAATTAAAGAGTAAAATGGTAGACATTAAAAGCATTGCTAAATTGATTGAAAAAGGAAGTAGAAACATTTTATGACAGAACTGAAGATTTACATGGGAAATATTTCTAATAAAATTGTAGAAAAATACAAAATAATATTAAAATTGAATATTATCATGGAAAATTACAGATAAAATGGTAGGCATAAAAATATTTCTAAGTTGATTGAAAGTGGAATTATAAACATTTTCTGATAAAATTGAAGATCTACAAGGAAAATATTTCTGATAAAACTGAAAACATATATAGAAAAACATTAAAATTGAAGATTATCATGAAAAATTATACAGATAAAATGGTAGGCATAAAAATATTTCTAAGTTGATTGAAAGTGGAATTATAAACATTTTCTGATAAAGTTGAGGATTTACATGGAAAATATCTCAATAAAATTGAAGAAATATATAGAAAAACACGTTAAGATTGAGTATTTCATGGAAAAATTATACCGATAAAATGGTAGGCATAAAAAGATTCCTAAGTTTTTTGAAAGTGGAATTATAAACATATTCTGATAAAACTGAAGATCTACAAGGAAAACATTTCTGATAAAATTCAAGAAATATATAGAAAAACATGTTAAAACTGACTATTTCATGGAAAATTATACAGATAAAATGGTAGGTATAAAAATATTCCTAGGTTGATTGAAAGTAAAATTACAGACATTGTCTGATAAAACTGAAGATTTACATGGAAAATATTTCTGATAAAATCGAAGAAAAATATAGAAAAATGTTAAAATTGAAGATTATCATGGAAAATTATACAGATAAAATGGTAGGCATAAAAATATTTCTAAGTTGATTGAAAGTGGAACTATAAACATTTCCTGATAAAGTTGAGGATTTACATGGAAAATATCTCTGATAAAATTGAAGAAATATATAGATAAACATGTTAAGATTGACTATTTCATGGAAAAAAATATATCAATAAAATGGTAGGCATAAAAATATTACTAAATTGAATGAAAGTGGAATTATAAACATTTTCTGACAAAATTGAAGATTTACATGGAAAATATTTCTGATAAAATTGAAGAAATATATAGAAAAATGTTAAAATTAAAGATTATCATGGAAAATAATACAGTCAAAATGGTAGACATAAAAAAATTACTAAATTGAAAGAGGAATCACAAGCATTTTCTGATGAAATTGAAGATTTACATGAAAAATATTTCTGTTAGACTATGTTTTTTGTTGGGGAATTGAGTCCATTGATGTTAAAAGATATTAAGGAATAGTGATTGTTGCTTCCTGTTATTTTTAATGTTCTTTTTATGTTTGTGTGGTTACTTTCTTTTGGGTTTGTTGAAAAAAGATTACTTTCTTGCTTTTTTCTAGGGTGTAGTTTCCCTCCTCATGTTGGTGTTTTCCATCTATAATCCTTTGTAAGGCTGGATTTGTGGGAAGATATTGTGTAAATTTGGTTTTATCATGGAATATCTTGATGGAGATCTATGGTAATTGAGAGTTTGGCTGGGTATAGTAGTTTGGGCTGGCGTTTATGTTCTCTTAGGGTCTGTATGAGATCTGCCCAGGATCTTCTGGCTTTCATCATCTCAGGTGAGAAGTCTGGTGTAATTCTGATAGGCCTGCCTTTATAGGTTACTTTCCCTTTTTCTCTTACCGCTTTTAATATTCTTTCTTTGTTTAGTGCATTTGGTGTTTTGATTATTATGTGCTGGGAAAACTTTCTGGTCTGGTCCAGTCTGTTTGTAGTTCTGTAGGCTTCTTGTGTATTCATGGACATCTCTTTCTTTAGGTTAGGGAAGTTCTCTTCTATAATTTTGTTGAAGATATTTACTGACCCTTTAAGTTGTAAATCTTCACTCTCTTCTATACCTATAATCCTTAGGTTTGGTCTTCTCATTGTGTCCTGGATTTCCTGGATGTTTTGGCTCAGGAGCTTTTTGCATTTTGCATTTTCTTTTACTGTTGAGTCAGTGTTTTCTATGGTATCTTCAGCCCCTGAGATTCTTTCTTCTATCTCTTGTATTCTGTTGTTGATGCTTGCATCTATGACTCCTGAATTCTTTCCAAGATTTTCTATCTCCAGAGATGTCTTACTTTGTGATTTCTTTATTGTTTCTACTTCCATTTTTAGATCCTGGATGGTTTTGTTCGGTTCCTTCACTTGTTTGTTTGTATTTTCCTGTAATTCTTTAAGGGATTTTTGTGTTTCCTTTGAACCATGTTCTCCTGTATTTCTTTAAGGGAGTTATTTATGGCCTTCTTGATGTTCTCTAACAGCATCGTGAGATGAGATTTTAAATCCAACTCTTGCTTTTCTGGTATGTTGGGGTATCCGGGACTTGCTGTGGTGGGAGAACTGGGCTCTGATGCTGCCAAGTAGCCTTGGTTGCTGTTGGTAGGGTTCTTGTGCTTGCCTTTCGCCATCTGGTTATCTCTGGTGTTAGTTGGTCTTGCTGTCTCTGGCTGTAACCTATCCCTTCTATGGACCTGTAAGCCTGTGTCTGTACTCCTGAGAAACCAACTCTCTTCTGGCAGGGTCTGTGCACAGAAGGCTGTGGAGCTGTCTGGTTCCCTACTGCAAATGGTGGCCAGAAGGGAAGACTCCTGTCCCAGCTGCTCCAATGATCGTATGCCCTGTGTACTCCTAGCTGTTCCCCTCCAGAGAGAAGGTGGAGATCTCACCTCTACACTCAGAAGTGAAATTGCTGCTGGGAGATCACTCTTTCGTGTGGGTTGTGCACAGAGAGCTTTGAAGCTGCCTGGTTCCCTGCTGCAGATGGTGGCCGAAAGGCCCTCTTCTTTTTCTAACATAAACCCCAAATTCCACTCTCTTGAAAAATAAAATCATTCTTTATCTACCTCCTCAACATTTGGATTTTGGAAAAATTTGAAAGTTGCAGGCTTTCTTTCCATCCAGGTGCCAAGTGACAAGGTGAAAGGGGATCACATGATTGGGTATTCTCATTGTGAAGTGACAGCATCCTAGGTCCTTTGAGATCCTGGGGTGGTCCTGTCTCATCCAAGAGGCAGTAAAATTAAAGGGCCTTTAAAGATCATGGAATATCACACAGAAAGTGGAACAGCGCACCGCAATGCAGCCTGGGTAGATGAAGGCTCTCCTGTATTTCTTTAAGGTTCTCATATAGTCTCATTAAGACTCCTGGATCCGGAATTGCTTAGCAGAGGAGCTAAGTTGGGGTAACTTTGGATTAAGGGAAAGATTGTAAAAACTACACTGCTGATGCCATCCATCCTAGATTGCATGAGGTAGATGCTGTCTTCTCCTACAATCCTTGGGGAAAACTAAATAGTTATTTATTTGATAACCAGCAGAGCAAAACCTTAACTCAAGCATCATTATAAATGCTCACCCCTTTCCCACCCCCAGATTTCATATGATTGCCAACAACTTTAAGCTTACCCTTTAGAGTGTGTGATGGTTTTTCATATTCTTCTTTTGTTAGTTTATTTTAGTAATATTTTTCCTTAAGCCTCATAACCAGTGTGAGGTTTCTATTGGCTAATTTCTCTTGAATAACAGCTATGTTGCATTATTCTTAGTAACATATTCTCACATGACATCTTCAGCCTCTTCTTAATTTCTTTTAGACTTATTGATTTTATTTTATAAATCTTCTTGCCTGTTCACATGTATGTGAGTACATGCATGCCCGGTGTTGGCGGAGGTCAGAAGAGAGTGTCAGATCTGCAACTGGAGTTATGGATGGTTGTGAGCCACAGTAGTGGGTGCTGGGAACTGAACCCAGGTCCTCTGCAAGTGTAACAGATGCTCTTACCTGCTGAGCTGATTCTCTAGCCCCAATCTCTTCAACATTTTAACTATAATACAGGGAGGAGCCGGGCAGTGGTGGCACACGCCTTTAATCCTAGCACTTGGGAGGCAGAGGCAGGCGAATTTCTGAGTTCGAGGCCAGCCTGGTCTACAGAGTGAGTTCCAGGACAACCAGGGCTATACTGAAGGATTTTCTTTTGAAATTTGGATCAACTCTGTCTCCCTACATGACTGGTATAGTAAGGAAAGAAAACTGTCTTGAAGTTGGATTATAGCTCTCTGATTTCTCATCACTTCTAAGCTTTGTTATCTGCTAGGTAAATTTCCAGGCTTCCAAGGCAACTGTTAAACCCATGTTAGGTTACATATGTGACTCTACAGACCAGACTCATCCAAAACCTTCAAAGGCCCTGCCTACTCCACACGGTCTGTGTTTTGTGCAACAGTTGAGGTTCCAGAAGAATTAATGAATCAAGAATTAATGAATCTGCTTTCCTGCTGTCCTGTCCACTGGTGCTTTTCCTTGTCTTGTGGCATTCAGCTCCAAGGATTCCCTCGGGCTCATCCTCAGTTTCTCTCCTTTGGTTTTGTAACTCATAAATAGTCTATCAACAATGTTAAGATGGCACCACAACTAGAAGGATTCATAATTAGCCCTGTTATTGAATAAATAGGCCTGTGTAAACACTAGGGTTGTATCTTAGTTTTCCATATGCTTGAGTTTGAACGTTCCCGTGGCTGGCAGCTCAGTTTCCAGTACCTGTTTCATATCCTTTCAGTCTCTTCCTATAGCAAGCACTGAAGATTCCATAAGGTATACAAAGAATTGCTACCCACTTTCTGCTGTTGTTTTTAGCTTGCTACTGTTTCCAAAGTTTCTTTTCTTTTAAATTATACTTTAAGAGTATATGCACTATTCCCCTGCTTATAATCCCTTTGAAGTTTGGAGATGCCAAGGAACATATGTATTTTTATGGTTTGAAAATGAAATTCTGAATAAATACCAAAAAGTGTATTTTCTTTTAAGAAACCTAAAAAGAAAAACAGTGGAGGGAAGCTCATAGGTCTGAGAGAGACGTTTTCTAATGTACGATTAGCGATGCTAACCTAATGAGAGTCACAGATGGATTGTAAGTATGCATGCAATACAGCTGATGGTTGTCAGGCCATAGGCTGAATTCCACTCTGGTCCTTCTGACCTCACAGAAGTGACGTCATAGATCTATGCCTCTGTTTCCTCATTTATAAAAGGGGATAATTATATACTTAACACAAAGGGTTATTGAGAGGATTAAGACATATAAAGAGCATTCAAAACTATATGGTTCAAAAAGCCTTTACAGACATAAGCTGTTATCAAGTATAGAAGAAGAAACCAGAAGTCACAGAGTGTTTCAGCACCTTGGAACGTGGTTTTGTTCTCTTTCCTCCTCCTTAGCCTTCTCTGACTATGTTTGCCCTTCCAACCCACTCTCATGTCCTAGCTCACCTTTCTAACTTTCAAAGAGTCCAAGAAAGTATTTAGAAGGAAAGGGGTACATATGTGTCAGGCTTTGTGACAGTTAATAATACTTTCAAACTAAAGTAGCCATGTCCAATGATAATGGATTTTATGGCCAGAGAAAGCACTTTCTTCTAACACCATATTTAAATGGGTGATTATTTTTAAAAGTTAGAGATGTACCCTACACAATTAATAGCTGTCAAGTGCTGAGAGTGGAAGAATCAGTCTTCTCTACAGACAAGTCCCCAATAGGCCACCCAACCCCAAGAGGCCATCCCTAGACACATGTATATATGAGCAACAATAAATTAACCCAGCATATTATTTACATATGTATGCATGTATGCATGCATATATGTATGCATGTATGCATGCATATATGTATGCATGTGGCTGTGTGTGACAACAATAATTAAAGTCTAAGAGGCCATGAATTTGAGGAGTTGGGAGAAAGTGGGGAGACTTGGAGGAAGGAAGGGCAGAAATTATGAAACTACCGTAATGGTATATGAAATTCTCAAAATGTAAATTTGTAGATTTTTAATTAAAAAAGAAATTGGCCCTATAATTAAAAAGAGCCATTGGGCTTGGATAGAAAGGACAAGCACTCTGGGGATTTCATACCTGCTCTTAGGCAAGAAGTTACCCTTGAACAACATCTGTCTTCATTAGGTTAGGAATGCGGTACCCACGTTTTGCAGAGGTAATGCCCATGAAAAGCAACATGAAACAGTTATCCTTCAAGGAAACAGTGCATTTGGAATATCTTTCCAGACTCTCTGCTCTTTACCACTCCTCCCCCAGGGCCTCACTGACCTCAAAGGTCCCCTCTTGCCATAGAGGACATCTGAACCAGAGGACTGGGTCTCCAACCAAAGCTAGTAAAGGTGAAGAATGCTTGACTAAAAAAAGCCCAAACATGTGGCACTGAGCATAGCAGACATGGCTTTTGTGTTTGCTTGTTTTGTTGGTTGACTTTTAGAGAAATGGTTTATAAATAACATGGTAGTTTTCAAGGGTCAAAATATTGAATTGTCACCTACATGAGATCAGTCATTCCTAAACACTGAGCCCAAGGCTCATATATACCAAAAGGAGGGTGAGTCCACCTTGTCTTATCTTTTTCTTATGGAGTTATTTATAAGTTTGTTAGTGTCTTTTAAACAAAGAATTGCCTTTGTTTGAAATACAGTAGACTGAAAAATATGTATCTATATTTCAGAACAAACAAGAAATTACAAAGACAAACCATTTGAAGAATTATACTTTCTGGAGACTAAGTCAAGACACTATAGAAAAATGGGAATATCTAAGAATATTATTGCAAAGGGTTCATTTTCTCAACCAAACAACTATCACTGGAGACTGAATGAGCTAAAGACAAGGAAGGAAGGAAGGAAGGAAGGAAGGAAGGAAGGAAGGAAGGAAGGAAGGAAGAAAGAGAGGGAGGGAGGGAGAGAGGGAGGGAGGGAGGGAGGGAGGGAGGAAGGGAGGGAGGGGAGAGGGGAAGAGGAGAGAGAGAGAGAGAGAGAGAGAGAGAGAGAGAGAGAGAGAGAGAGAACTTTTGCATGTTTCTGACTTGACTCTGTTTTGTTTATTCCTTGTCAAACCAGAGGGGATCTGATTTCTAATCCAGAACTCCTAAGACCAAAGGGTTAGGGAAAAGCAGACAGTGACTGTAAGCTTTGACCTTAGTGGTCCAAACTCTTTCTTCTTCCCTGGAAACTATGTGCAAACAAGGCCATTTTATCTTTTGTGTCCTCTCCATACCTTTGCTTTCCTTTTGCTTTCATATAAGAATTTCAACTTTGGGGATGTCTTTCCATTGCTCCTTGTATTATTTTTTAAGAAATTTAGTCTGACAAATTCTTTCCTTTGCACAAAGAGTCCCCACACAAAAGAGGATGAGATGCTTTTTCCCAAAGCTTGAACCCTGTTCTCTGCCCACTGTTGTGTCTTCTTCTCACCAGCCCTCTGTACTTTATAGACATCTTTTCTTCCTGCCAGCCACCTGTCTTTGTCAGAGAGGACAGAGTCTAGAAGACTGGGATCCTTAGTGCTAAAATGTGGATTGCTAAGACTCTGGTGATTTGCTTTTGTGCTTTGAAGCTTGTTTCAGAGTGAAAATAATACCTTAAATGAGATTAGACTGGGGCAGATCCTGTAGGCGTCAGGGATGCTTCTGTGAGTGCATTTGTTAGCTTGGGGTCTGCCAGGGGCAGGTGGCTATAAGAAGTGCCTGTGGTTCTTGCAGTAGAATTTTGAATTTAGACTTGGGATTTCAGATTTTCTCAAAACTTAATGTTCATGGATCAGATAAATAAACTGGAGATTCTGTACTTGTATCCTTCACCACAGAATTAGCACAGTATTCCTTTTTTTAATTATTTCACACAAAAACTTTTACAAAAATAGTTTTAAAGCATTTTGCAACATACCCTGAAGGGCTATGAGCAAGAGTCTCTTAGGTTCTGTAATTAATTTCTAGATCTTTTGTTTTCTCTAACCATAGTTGAATTCATGATTATTCAGACCACAATAATGTATTTCATTCATGGCATGTCTTAAGATATGACATCGCCTGCTTCACTGAAACTGAGAAACATTACAAGTCAACACTTCTCTAAACAATCATCCAATAATCCATCCGTGAAAGGAAAGGAAGGGCATTTCCTGTAAAGAGTTGTTCTCAGTGGAGCTATGTGTCTCCCGGTGACCTGTTGCTTCCTTTCCAGGTACACAAGAGCAGTCTAAAAAAAAAAAAAAAAATGTTACTCAAAGTTCAGGTCAAAGGCATAGATTTAAAAGCTGACCTTTTAAATCAGTTCCAACAGTGATGTGTGTCTCACCATCAATTTATTGGTTTATTGACATTGTCAGCATCTGGAATGAAATGCATCAGATTAGCTCTGAAAATGTGCTCCACCAGTGACATATCTTGGCTTATTATTCTGTCTTAGCCTCACATGATTGTCTTCAGTAAGAAAGGTTTCTGTAATGGTTTCTGTTTGCAGGGTTTGGGAGATGACTCAGTGGTTAGAAGTATTTACTATTCTAGAGGACCCAGTTCAGTTAGTTCCCACAACCACTTTAGGCAGTTCACAACTGCCTGCAACTCCAGTTTCAGGAGACCCTGACTTTCAGTGGCACCTGTACTCACATGGTGCACATAAACCCATATAGGCACACATAGAAAAACTGTCAACTACGTTAAAAACAACATTTTCTCTTTGTTAGCTTTCTCTTCCCTGTGTTGAATAACTTGTTTTCATATAATTTTAGAATTTTTATGAGAAGAGATTAAATTTATCTCAGCTGATAACTTGGGTCTTTTAAATAGAAAGTCTTTGAATAATAGATGGTGCCAGATTTTCTTTTAACAATAATCTATAAAGCATGTGTATGGGGTGTGCGTGAGACAGAGGGGGGTTGGGACATCAGTATTAACTTGATCTTTGTCTTTCCAGTGTACACTGAGTATCTAAAACATCATTTGTATAATATGTAGATTGGGGTACCACCCTGTAAGATTGAAGGTGGAAACAAATCCTTGAGCTATGTTTGGAATAAACAACAAGCCTTAAAAAATTGCAGTCTGGATCTAACTAGATAAGCAAATTTTATTTCCTTTGCTATCATTACTTGGCAAGACCCACCAAACAAAAGCCATTGGGTTCAAGTAGAGAAGGGCGATAATGAGCTAGTCAGAGCCAGAGAGGGCCAGATGGAGGAGGAGAGAACACTTGTGCATGGCTCTGGAACCACGTCAAAAGGAGGTAATTGGGAAGTTAGCGAACAGAAAGGCATCACTAATGATGTAACTCTCCTGGCCGCAAATGTTACTGGGGAACACGCTGCCTTTCCTGGCAGCATCATCCTAACTTCACTAAAATACGGCTGGAGGAGGGCACTGGAAAGGTGAGAATAAAGGCAGAACACTCTACACCTTGCCTTGCAGCTGGGCTAGTGCTTGTGTGGATCTACTACTCCACTCTGAACTCACGCCAAACACTTAGAGTAAAAGCTACAGATGAGTTTTTCTCACAAGCGTGAGGTTGCAAATAATGAAAACCTATAGCCATTTAGAGACCTAAGATTAAAGTTAGAAATAAGGAGAGGAGTTTCAGTGGAGAAGAGTGTTTAAAATGGGAGTTTCCTAACCAGCTACAGGAGATGGATTTTAGATTATTTTTTCCTTTCAGTGGGCTTTCTTGTGTCATGAGGGAGGCTACGATGTTAGTGGCATGACAGAGATACAAATTAAGATTCTGGAAACATCATTTGATATTTAAGAGTTACTGTCTTTCCAAAAATGGGCATAGACCTTCAGGGTTTTTTGTTTTTTGTTTTTTTAATCACATATCCAGACTGAAAATATAGATTGATAAAAAGAGTTCTATCATAACCAATTGTTCCATCAATTTTGTATTTAAGTCCTGCTGAGACAAATGTAACCATAGACCAGCATAAAATGAGTTAATTATGACATTTAGCAGTGTTGCTTATACCGATAGATACATAGACTCATACTTATTGGTGTTCTAGAGGGTGACTGCTAACAAACTGCAGACATAGAACCATGGCCTGTGTGACCAGATCTGCTGTGGCCGTCCATAGCAAAAGGGAAATGATCCCTCATCTTTCTTCCCTATTGGATTTTTTTTTATCCAGATCTATGCGTTATGGAGATGGGGTTGATTTTTCTTTTTCCCTTTTTTTAATTAGATATTTTCTTTATCCCCTTTCCTGATTTCCCCTCTGAAAACACCCTATCCCATCTCTCCCTCTCCCTGCTCACCAACCCACCCACTCCACTTCCCTGTCCTGGCATTCCCCTATACTGGAGCATCCAGCCTTCTCCTCCCTTTGATGTCCAATCAGGCCATCCTTTGCTACATATGCAGCTGGAGCCATGGATCCCTCCATGTGTACTCTTTGGTTGGTAGTTTAGTCGCTGGGAGCTCTGGGGGGGTCTGGTTAGTTCATATTGATGTTCCCCCTATGGGGCTACAATGCAGTCCTTCAGCTCCTTAGGTCCTTTCCCTAGATCCTCCATTGGGGACCTTGTGTTCAGTCCAATGATTGACTGAGAGCATCCACCTCTGTATTTGTCAGGTTATGGCAGAGCCTCTCAGGAGACAGCTATATCAGGCTCCTGTCAGCAAGCGCTTCTTGGCATTCACAATAGTGTCTGGGTTCGGTGACTGTGTATGGGATGGATCCCTAGGTGGGGCAGTCTCTGGGTGGTCTTTCCTTCAGTCTCTGCTCCACACTTTCTCTCTTCATCTCCTCCCATGGGTATTTTTCTGATGTAAGCCTAGCAACTTGTTTTTCCGTTCTGCCCAGGAAAATGCAAGCAGGCAAGAATGCTCTGTTGGCCACCCGCCTCAGAGTCCCTCACAGGGGGCACTGTGAGAAAGCATCCCACATTAAGCAAATGTACATTTCTGCAATCGGTATGAGAAACACTTGAGTCCAACCATCTACCCTCAGCTCTAGCTGATAGAAAAGAATGCAAGGAACTCTGGGAGTTTAAGTGGCTTTGGCAGGAGAGGAAACAGCTGTGACGTTGTCAAGGGTTGTCTGTGGGATCCATACCAGCTGCTGACAGCATCAAGAGTGCCCAGAAATAGGGAAGGCGCCTTTGGTTAAAGCAGCTTGATCCAGGAAGTGAACTCTTGACCCCGTGCGAGGCATCCAGCTTTCATCGACTCCGTTCAGTCATTCTTCAGACTGGATATCTCTTTTAGAACCAGAGGATAGGATGTTTAAATTCTGAATTGTTTGACTTCCTCTAAAACGGAAAGTGTTTACATAGATGCAACCTGAAAGAGTGGGAGGTAAGGAAAGGACCTTCGAAATCTTGGCAAGGAATGTTCCAGTATATCCTAGATATGCTCCAGAGTTAGCCATGCAGTTGAGAAGGTTGCTTTTATGTATCAAAGGCCTTCAAAGCTTTTTGAAGCTCCTTATCGCATATCTACGCTCTGTGCTCATCGATCCAGTTCAGCACCCTCCCACTACCTCTTGTCTGGCCTCTCCTCTGCAGCTCCTTCCCAGACCTGCCCTTCCCAAAATACCTCTGCACCATGACCTGTGCCATCTACTTCAAGACCTAGTCAATCTTAGCTGCTGGCTGGGAAGAATCAAGTGACCTAATTTATTTTGAGGTGTGATGACCTGGAATTCCGAATATGATAGTCCTCTCAACGGTGAGCACATTTTAATAGAGGACCATTCTTCATCCAAATGAATGCATCTCTAATAGTAAAATTTATTTTCTCTCGTCCCTAGAACTCCTCACATCATTTGCTTCTCATGTCATTATCTATCTGTGTGTGTATGTGTCTGTCTGTCTGTCTGTCTCCTCACACACATGCACACAGGAAAGCCTAGTGACTGGGTTAAAAAGAAACTAGTTAATCTAGTTAGAGAAGGCTTAGCCATCCCTTAAGAGGCACAATAACAGAGAAATCATTTCCATAAGTCTCTATAGAAGGCTAGTCCATTGTCCAATGGAAATCCTAGCTTCTCTCCTCCAGATTTTATTATAAATTTGTGGTTTAGAAGCAATCTGGGATAAGGACATCATTCTTTAAAATGATCATTAATTATGCAAGCATTATTTATTTAACGATACCAAATAATAGATATTATGAAAATTATTTATTATGATAATCAGCACTGAACTTCAGTTTTCAGCTATGATATCTCTACAGTCTCATCTTTTGGCTGTAAATACTTCATGCATATATAGCGTCTGATAAATGATTCTGTTCAGAGTAGGCAGTTAACAAACACTTTGTGTAAGCAATTGATATAGTTCCAGGATTCATTTTATTTTAATTTCTTTGTTTCTCTTTAGAGTACAAAGTATGAAACCAAGGGAAGCTGTCTTTTAAGTGCTCGTGTACAAAGATTAATGCCCTATTTTTTATTTTTCATAAGCAAGTATAGTCAGCTGATGTGGTAAGTGTTTACAGTGCCCACTTGTAAGGAAATTTTGTGTTGAGTACTGGACAGCAAAATAAGAATGAAGCATTTGTACAGCTATTTTGCTTCTTAATTGGATCAGAAAGCACAAGGTCATAGAGCTATCTTCCTGTAGAGGCCAAGCTGTGTTAAAGGGCCACAAAATGAGTGGCCAATGGTAGATATTTCTGAAGACAGTGCCCTGGAATGCAGATCCTGGGTTAGGAATGAGCAGTAAGGCCAAAGGCACTACACACACTTCTCAGTTGTAGGGGAATTCCCTTGGCTGGAAATAGATGGAGACTTTAGATACTTGATCCAAATGCTGCTTCCTTTTGAGTTGAATAGGCCATTAGGCACTCTTGAAGAGCTGAAATGGTGGGGGAACTTCCCAGTCCAGTGCTCAGCTGCCAGTTTCAAGTTGAAAGATGAAAAGGCAATAGGGCCATAGGCTGAGCTTGGAATGGGGGCGGATAATATAAAAGTCTACCTACCCACACAGCCACTGGCCAACATTTTATCTGATTCTTCATAAGAGTATGAAAACAATCTCTCCAGTTACCAATCTATTTGATTTGGAAACTCTTATTACTAGAATTTTCCTGTATAACTCACCTCACCTAAACACTCTGTGTACCTAAACACTCGCTCTCTCTCTCTCTCTCTCTCTCTCTCTCTCTCTCTCTCTCTCTCTCTCTCTGTGTGTGTGTGTGTGTGTGTGTGTGTGTGTGTGTGTGTGTGTGTGTGTGTGTAGACTTGCCCAAGCTTATGTATGCATGTAGAGGCCAGAGGCTGACTTTGGCACTTGTCCTTTTCTATTGTTCTTCACATTATTCTTTTAGACAGGGTCCCTCACTGAACCTGGAATTCATCATCTCAGCTGGACTTGGATGGCCACTGATCCCTTAGTATCCACTCACATCTGGCCCCCAGTAGTGGGATTACAGGCATGTGCCTTCATACCAGCTTTTGGGTAGTTGTTGGTTCCGAACTTAGCTCCTCATGCTTAGGTAGCAAACACTTCACCCACTGGGTCATCTTCCAGCCTCTAAGTAGCTCCTTGTAGAAGTCGTCAGCATTTGTCAGTGTTGTCCTCACGAAACGTCTCATAAATAAGTGTGTTCTGTTGCTTAGAATTTTTTCAGTCCTAGCCTGTAAGATGTTAAACTCTATAAATGGGACCCTCTTAGCAATACTGAATTCTCCTTGTGACACTTCTCTTTACTAAGGTATTAGGTAATAGAGATGGCAGGATTCTTGACTCCAAGTCCCTTCACTCTCAGTGGTGAGATGGCTCACAAGTTGATGCAATCCTTGGTTTGCGAAACACAACTTAAACCTGAATAATACTTACCTTCCTGTTATTTTTTTTTTGATTGTCTCCTATGCTTTCCTATCTCCTTTCTTTATTTTTTTCTTTCATCCAGCTGCACCTAGAAATAACATTAGCATCATTACCAATGTAGTGTTTAAAGCCAAATTTCTTTTCTTAGTCAGTGATGTCTTGGTGCCAAATGTGGATTCTCTGTAATTACCTTGAACACTTGCACACTGTGACTTCCAGAGCTCTTGTACAATCTGTGTACAAAGTGGTCCCCAGGAGTAGTTTTTCTTTTGTCTCAAGGCCCCTTTATTTATCTTTTTAAAACTGTCAAAGATAAAAAAAATGCTTTGTTTGCTTTGGCTTTAGTTATTACTGTTTGCTGTTTTATGGATTACAACAGAAGATGCAAAAATAGACATCCCATTAGATACGAGAATGATGATGTCATTGCCTGCCACAAAGCATCTGAAAACTCCACAGTACTCTCAGGGAAGAAAAATAAAGTGAAAAAATGATGATTATAGTAATAATTAATAATAATAATGACTTTGTGAAACTACTATAATAAAACATTCATAACTCAATCCTTGACATCTAGAATCCAAGGCCTGAAGTAAACACTCTGCTCGCAGGGAGAGTGAGAGAGAAAAGACAGACAGACAGACAGACAGAGAAACCAGGATGCTTCTATACTTAGTTGTGCCTAGCTCCTTATTAACAAGCCTAGACAACTATTACTGCTGATTCATCTTTTTAGAGAGGCAGCTCTATAAAATGTGTCATCACAATGTTATCAGTGATTTGGACCTCACCGCTCCCTTTGTAATGGTCCATGGATGAAGTGGATCAGTTTGAGAAATGTCTGATGTAATAAATAACCCTCTTTAGAATTTGGAATGTTCTTCTCTTTCGGTGGTTGTAAATCTCACATCTGTCCTTTCTGGTCTGCTTTGCACACAGGAATATAGAAGGTGAGATCCAGTTTATACTTTCTTATTAAATAGAGATCAATGGCATGGTTTATATTTGCAATTTTTTTTTTGGTGTTGTCATTTTCCTTGGGTGTTATTTGTCCTTTCCTCTGCTTTGTGGCTCATTCCGTATGTTTCTTAATATGTTTTTGTTTGTTACTCTCCAATGGAAATGAAGGGATTAATAAGTGAGAAGATGAGATCCAGTTGAGAGGGCTTGCTGGAGTATCTGGCCGGGTACCAGTCGAGTAGAGTAGCTGTATTATGTTTCACTAATGAAATAGATCTTAAGTGGAGATTAAGAAGGAGAGGAAGTGGGTTGATGGAGACATCGGTATTTCTTCATGAAGGATTGGCTGTAAGGCAGGTGCAGTTGTAGAGTGACTGAGTGATGTGCTAAGCACAGTAAGGAGATCTGTCTGACTGTAGTACCACGGTTGTCTGCCTTGTTATGTTTTTGTTTGATTGAAGAGGCATCTGGGGGGTGGAGAAGAGCTCTAAAAAGATGGAGTTCCCTATAAAGGAAGAACTCTAGCTTAAGCTGATAAATAAGAAGGGAAGAAATGGAAAGTCTGGAGGCCCAGTAGGAGGCTGTTCTGGTGTTTTGCATGGAAGTGGGCGAAAGAACAAAAGCAGGTGAAGACAGGCGGGTCAGTGGGTTTCTCAGCTCATTCAAGTTAATCTTTATTTCCTGAAGCAGCTATTTATTAGCTGCTCACCTTGTCTATTTTAGTCATCACTGTGCCTGATATTCCCATCCAGCCTCTGTGGCTGTGCACCAGCTCCACTCCTTGGTATGATAAAGAGACTGAGATCCACAGCAAGTTGAACAGAACTGATTGTCTGGAACACTGAGCTAGAATTCTCCCATAGTCCTTTGCAGGAAGCCAGCTTCATAGGTTGGGTGCCAACTTATAGAAAGATGAATCTTGAACAAATTAACCCTTAACTCCTGACTTCAATCTCACTTAAAAGGTGTCCTCTAAGCACTGGACACCACAGTACAACCAATTTCATTTCAGCCTGTAATGCATTGAGTTTGACTGTGGCTTGCTTTAAGACAAAGATGTCCAGTGACTTCCTGGATACCTTTGTAGTGAGCAGAGAGAAATTAAGAATAAGAAGAGTCAGGTTTGTTAGGGCATTTATGTCATTCTAGGGAATTCCATATTCGCTTTTCAGCCACAGAGAGGCCTTACATTAAGATGTTTTCTTTTTGAGAAAATTAGGAAAACAACCCCAGACCCCACTCCATCAGGGGATTCTGAGTGAAGTTCTTGTGTGGATACACAGACTGCTGAAATTGCTTAAGGCTTTCTCTTCAACATATTTGCCTTTCAGGGCTTGTCTGTTACCTGTTCTTAAAGGGGTTGTTCTCAAAGGCAGTGAGGTCATAGCTCGTAAATCTGCCAAAGAAATCTACAAAGAAAAGGGTGTATTTGGATTATAACTCCCTAGTGACCATTCCTGAGTAGTAGTCTTATATCTGAAGTTAGTCTACTCCTTTCTGAATTGAAATTTGGAAAAGTAGTATGTCATTAATGAAGAGTTAAAAGGTGATTTGATGTACTTAAATGTGTATGACCCTGAAGCTGTCCTTAAGTTTGCATATTAAATTTACTAGAGACTCCTTTTTTCCCATGGTTCTAGATTTTCTTTCTTATCATTAAGAAATCTATTTGTAAAGATTGGTATATTTGAAAAGATATATATTTCTTTTTTTTTTTAGAAAAAAAAAGCACCAGCTACTCGAAAAGATCTTAGAAAAATGTTAAGTAGATGTGTCAATGGGATTTGCAAATGAATGTGAAATATGAAAAATATCTGCAGACAGACACTTCTCATAAGAGCGCTACTTCATTTAAAACTCAAATTATCCAGCATTGTTTCAAAGCCCTGTGGTAAGAAAAACTCAGTCAAGTCAAGCTACTGAGCTCGTTTGCATAATCACAGTGAGGAACAGAGAACAAAGCTTTTCTGTAAGAGATAAACAGCTTTAGTGCAGCCTTAGCTGGTGAGTCAGATTCACTGAAGAATGACTCTTTAAGACAGGTTAAACTGAACTCCTTGACTCAAACGTCATCTCAGGTTTGGTGCAGGATGTCACGTGGGGCAGAAATTTGAAAAGCCAGCCAGCTTCCAGACGTTGTTCTTCTGGAATTGGCCCTCAGGGCCAGTGGGCCATCGAGATCTTATCACTGAGGTCATAAACACATGCGCCTGAGTCAAACGCAGCACACAGGTGTGTTTTGTTTGGCTCACACAGAGTTGTTTTATTATATTTTTTTTAATGAAGCTGAATTAGGTATTGCTCAAAATGTGAAGTATTAGCAGTAAAACACCATTCTTGTTTCTGCTTTTTCTTTAACTAGTTGAACCAGCTTGGGCCTAGATTCTTTAAACAATTGGCTACAGCTACATAGGCGCTTCCCCTTTTAAGTGAAGAAAAAAAAAGTGTTTTTCTCTTTTCCACAGTTCCCTAGGCCTGTGGCCTCAGTAGGCTGAGGTCAAATTTAATCACTGATTAGCAAGTCTTTTACAAGCACCTCCCTCAGCACTGGGACGGTCCTAAAGCTTGATTCCATAAAGCTAGACCTTAGACTTAGTTGCATGCCTGTGGAAAGGCTCAAAACGTCTCAGGGAAAGGCCTAGGGAAACAGTTTGAGGCACTCAGAAACGTGGACTTCCAGCTTTGTATCGACTAACATGGAAGTACTTTTGATAGGTAAGAGAAATTAGTCTCGGGTGGTGTAGTCCAGGAACCTGGACTCTGAGATAGAAATTAGCATGTGTTTATTAAGGAATGTCCAGTGGATTAAGCTGAACCGCTGAGAGCAAGCCTCAACTGACCCTGTAGGGCACTCTGGAGCCATGAAATCAGGTCCAAGATTGCAGTCTATTCTACTCATCTGCTTGACACATTGCTTGTAGGGAGGTTCTTGACACTGAGAGAGGTAGTCATTTACCACGGAAGCAGTTCCTCCAGAGGAAGACATTGAAGGCTGTGCATTGAGTTCTTCCAATACTGACACACCTTCTAAAAGAGGCTCTGGACATTAGGCTGCCCACAGGGCCAGCAGCTACACTACAGTCAATATATTAATATCAAGAGTCCCAGAAGCATAGCTGTGCCGTGCCCTTCAGTATACCCAGGCTATGCTCTAGTACGAAAAGGAGCAGTGGGTGCTGTTAGGCTCTACCCAGACATCACTGATTGTCCTCTTAAAAACTCCATCTTTATCTTCAATGCTGTCTCCTGTTACCATGGTTCCCCATACCTTGCCATCTAGCCTTGCCATGTCATAACCCCAGAAAAGAATGTATTTTGAGAAAGACTAGAATCTTCTCTCCAAAACCTAAAGTTCTACAGAGTTTACCACACGGTGAGTAATGGCATGTCTTAAACCATGGCTTATTATATAATTGCTAGTGTAACATTACTTTTACATTATTTATTTCATTTTTAATCTGTTTATGACATCATGGCATTTTTAAAAATCGTATTCCATGGTTTTAGAGATAATAGCCCCAGAGGGATTTTAAGGACTTTGACTCATTAATAGATATATTTTTCTAAGTGGTTATCAAGTACTTGTCCCAAAGAAATAACTAAATTTGAAGTACATCATAGGCTTATTATTTTCCAAGATCTCGTTAAAGCATTGGTGCAAATGGAATTTTCCTATTACTTCCCTGCCTTCTCTCCTTCCCGACAGAATTAACATTGTTAATTGCTAAAGCTGACCATGATTTACTGCAGTTTAGATTAGGGAGTCTAATTCAGTTGTCCACGGTGTCAAACCCTGAGGGACCTCTTACTATGTCCATGGCACCGGCTCTTCTCGTCTGTATCTTCGATTCAGCCTTTCATCTGTCTTACTGAAACTCACTATGTGCCAATTACTAAAAAGGTGTTCAGAGTCAAATTTCTTTTCCTCTAGCCTAGGAATTTTGAATATATAAAGAAAAAAGGAAATGAGACCAATTTGAAAATATAAGACTAAATCTGGCATGTATAACATCTTAAATGGCTTCTCCTGTATAGAATTATTCAGTAGATTGTATTTTCTTTAATTTATATTTTTTCTGTAGGGTCTCACTATTTACCCCTGGCTGGCCTGAAAACTGATACAGGCCAGACTAGCTTTAAATTAACAGAGATACACCTATTTCTGCCTTCTAAGTGCTGAAATTAAAGGCATATGCCACTGTGTCTGCATTTTCTTATTTATTGATTTTATTATTTGTATGATTATGATTATATACATATATAATGTACACATGAGGCTTATAGTTAATAGAGTCAAACAAATTACTATCTCCCTAGTTACCTTCCAGTAAGGAAAATTTCTGAGCAAATTTCCAGTGTAAAATATATTACCGATTGTGTGCCTGTATGCGCATGTCATGGTGCGCATGTGGAGGTCACAGGTCAGTTGGCAGGGATCATTCTCCTTTCCTATCATATGAATACCAGGACTCAGTCCCTTAACCTAAGCTTCTGATAAACTTCTCTGTTGACCTTTCTTTAAGTTCATTTATCATCTGCTTCAGATCCTTCATTTCTGTGCAGTACTTTTATATTTTCTGTCTTTGCCAAAATCACATTTTGTCCACACACTTCTCTCTTGACCTTGGCAATGACCTTGTGGCTCTTACTATAAACTATCTGTGTTTAAGTTACTCATCATTTTCCTAAGGGCAGTTCCCATAGATTTGTTGGACTGTTAACTCAGAACACAATTTCCTTATTTCTTCCATTTTTTTTTTGGACTATTGTCTGAGTTTTGGCATATAAAATTAGACAGTTGTCTTGTCAGTGTGACTGTGCAGTAACCTTGCTAAACAACTAAGACTGAAATTCTACATATCACTCAGACTTTTTTGTTCATTCAAATCAACATTTTTATGTTTGGTGACCCGCAGGATATTAACGCAGAAAGGTTGATTAGTTCCCCAGAGGTAGAGAAGATAAAAGTTTATTCACTAGAAAGTAGCTGGAATAGACAGGGTAGCATTTGCTTCACCCTCTCATCAGTAATAAGCCAGCAGCTAGAGTCCCCCACTTTACTAAGCCAGGAAGAGATTGTATGGCAGATGTCTGCACTTGTTTTTACACCACACATGTTACAAGCCCTTAATAACTCTTTACACTCCCAGGGGCCTCTGCATGGTGGAATCTATCAGCTCGCAGGGATAAGTGGGCTTATTGCAGGCTTGATTCTCTCTTTGAAGCCAACTAGGGGAAGGAACAATGGGGCATGTCCACATGCCTGTTCAGCCTCTTAGAAGACAATCAATTGCCTTCTCAGTTGGCTCCCAGATGCTGCCTTATTTCAAGCCTGACCCATGCAGGGTGGGGGCAGCAGTTTGGAAAGTTATGCTTTTAGGTGCACAGTTAATCACCTTCCAGGGAAAAAAGTAGGAGCTCTGATTTTTGCTTGCCCTGTGCTGAGCAGAAGAAAAAGCTGCTGGTATATTCTTGCAAGTACTTAAAATCACCTGTTGTTCTCTGGGCTCCTGGAATAATCACGACGCTCACACCAGGGCTAGTTACCAACCCGTCCCTTAAGTGGGGGTTGGAAGAGTTAAGTACTTAGTATATGAGTAAAATCCATCCAAGGAGAAATCAGAAAATTGCCTGTATCCCTGAAGTGCACTGAGAAATTGGGGCTTCCTTCCAAATTGTAAAGTATCATGTTCAGGGTAGTGTTTTTACTAAGGGCTAAGGATTATATAGCCATCAAAAGGCTTAGTTGCTCTTATTATAAGAGAACATGGTCTAATCTGAAATTTTAAAATATACGCATATAAAATAACATCAAAATAACAAGGAAAAATAGTCAGTTGCTAATATTGTGGCAGAATATAGATGAGGATAGAACTTCAAAACCTGAAAAGGTTCCTAGGAGATTGGAATGGGAAAAAGAGCAAGAAAAAAGGAGATGCTTGGTCTAGGCATAGAAAACATGACTTGAATTCCAAAAGAGGAAAAAAAAGGGTCATTCCAGTTTAGTAACAATAATAGGAACGGTGTGCATAAATGAGGGAAAAGTAGAAGTCTTGTGCTGGCAAAACTAATAACGTTCTCTTGACAGTTCTAAGCGTTGAAAGCATACACCTCCACTTCATAAAACTTCTCTGTCAAAGTAAGAGTAGTAAGTATCTTTATTATTTTACAGTTAGGGTTAATAACCTGCTTTATTATGCTTTGCAATTATTTAAAATTACCCACAAACTACCTATAAAGACCACGAAAGTTAGGACTTCAGTCTGAACTTGGTAATCTGTGTTGCCTTTCAGTGGGGCATGAGTAAATCACTTCGTCTTGAGCCTGGATTTTTTTTTTTTTTTTGCATTGTTCTGACTGCTGTTGTAGCCATCAAATCATACTAGTGAATATGAAAATCCTGTCTTAACTATAAGAATACAAGTTTAATATTTTCTTATGCTCTCCACTCAACCATATTTATGTAAGTAACCTTAAGATCCAGGAGACTATGAAATCCATCTTTATATCATAGACCGAGACTTGCTTTAGAAAGATAATTTCTCATCTGTCCTTTTGGCATGATTAACAGAAGCTGTCAGATGTCCATGAAATTTATTTAGAATGTTCCATCTTATAGCTCTTTGATGGAATTTTCTAGAGCAGAAGACTAGACTGTAACCTATATTATCGAGGATTTTAAACTTATAGTATAGATAAGCATTTTGTGGCTAAACAGGAGCATTAAATGAGGTGCTTATCAGTCAAGATGTAAAACGTATCTCCTTTCTAGATTGGTGTTTAAAAATATATTTGAATGCAACTGGTTGGCGGTGTAGTATCCAGTGCAAAGCACTAAGTCTTCCTTTTCTGAACCCTCAAGTTTAACCAAAAGTGATGCATTTCACAGAGAAGTTGCATTATGTAAATGAAGTGAGGTCATGGTGAAATGAGACGCGGTACCATGCACATTTTCTTCTATTGTCTGATGTTGACACTTTACTTCCCTTCTACTTCCAAAGTAAAGAGATCAGGTGCAGTCAGCATACTGTGGCCATTAATACCTAAGTATAGAAAAGAAAGGGTTACTTTACTTCCATCAAATCCTGCGTGAGTTTAGCCCACACCTTAGAGTCTGCTTATGTATGGAGCCATCAAAGCAACAGGGGTTTTCTATTTAGCTATTCTTTCTCAAAAGCTTACAAGAACATAGTGAATAGCTGCACTTAAGATAACTCCACCATTTGAGTTTTAGGGATTTTAGAAGTGTGAAGAAATCAATGCTTGACAATAGTATTATAAAATAGCATTCAGACTGTATCTGAATCAAATGAATCAAATGATAGACTCCAGTGATGAAAAGCTATCTTAAACACATCTCTTCATGAAGCATTTTAGTGTCTTTGATAAAAGAAAGAAAGACAGACAGACAGACAGACAGACAGACAGACAGACAGAAAGAAAGAAAGAAAGAAAGAAAGAAAGAAAGAAAGAAAGAAAGAAAGAAAGAAAGAAAGAAAGAAAAGAAACCCATCCCAGTGAAGGTCTCCTGGTGTTTCGATGCCTCATACAGGCAGATTCTGAGACAAGACATGAAAAAGATGTTGTTGTCAAGGTCGAAAACTTGAGTGATGTATATTATTCTATGCTTCATTTCCTGTCTGCTTTTAAAATGCTTGTTTTTAAATACTACCAATCAGCATTTATAGAATAAAAATTCAATTCTATTCTATTTATCAGTCTGGGTCTGGGAAGAAAAAAATGGCAAATCTGAAAGACTTGTCTGGAAAAACACACACACACACACACACTAATATTATCAGCTTACATAAAGGTAGGGAGAGTTGAGAAAATCAGTCAGGAATGGTGAACAGGGCTAACAGGGAAGAATTCACCCATCTCCATGTCTGAAAGAGCTTGCAGTCCAGATCCCTGGTAAAACTTTGATCAGTGTGAGGGAAGCCGCGTGAGCAGAGCCATCACAGTGCAGCATGGTGCTTCCCAGAATCAGAAAGAGGCATGGGTCTGAGGACATGTAGCAATGGCTCCCAGTGATCAAACTCAGCTGACAGTGGGGGAGCCTAGAACTCTGGGTGATGCTGTCTATAAGGCCATTCTTCTGCATCACAAAATCATGGGAGAGAAAGATGGAAAACGGATCTAGGACAGCAAATGGGGAGAAACTAGAACCCCGCTATATGAATTATTACTATCAATTATTATTATTTCATCCAGTGACATATACCTCTTCTATTCAATCCAGTTTCCCCCAGTTGTTTTTTGTTGCAGCAGTCTGTCTTACTTAACTCAATTTAGTAAATCCTTCAGTGTGCTCATAGAAGGAAAGGGGGAGAGATGCATTAGTGAATCCACTGGGTAACTTGTCAATTGGTTTAGCAAATACTTCTTTGAAGAAATATCTAAGATGCCACTTAAACTATTTTCATATCACGTACCTAAACGATTAGTGTTATACCTGGCCCTACAGTTTGACATTGATGGGAAGCATAATCTGAGATGGGGTTTTGTTAGCATAATGCTTATTAAAGACAAACAGCTGTAAAGATAGGCTTTGACTGCTTCCCATTGGAACTCTCCCACTTGCAAATCCCTCTCCAACTTCTACCTTGCTTAGTACAGTCAGGTTTTCTTGTCAGCCAATCACTGAGACTTGGATGTAGGCCATACCAGGAAGAACCATGAACTCCAGCAAGCATCTCTGCAGCTGAAGAAATCTTTAAATGGTTTGAAGTGTTTAAGGCAATACTTCCTTCTTCAAGGGAATCCTGGCTATGGGAGAAACCATATATATATTAGACACTGATTCAAAGCATCTACCATCTTCTGGAGAACCCTGCCCCAGCCACCTAGCTGCTGCTATCTAATTGGTGTTGTAATGGTGTCTTCAAAAGACCATTCCATCTTTCTATCTGACCAACTTCTTCAGGGTGATGGGAAACATGATAAGACCAGTGGACTCCATGATCATTGGCCCACTGTGCACTTTCTCTGGCTGTGAAGTGAGTTCTTTAGTCAGAAGCAATACTGTGTAGAATACCATGACAGTGGATAAGGCAGTCTGTAAGTCCATGGATGGTGGTTTTGGCAGAAGCGCTATGTGCAGAAAAGGTAAAACTAAAATCAGAATAAATATTTTTTTTTTCAATAAAGACAGAATGTTATCCTTTCCACAGAGGAAGTAGTCTAATATAGTCAACCTGCCTCAAGGTCACAGGCTGGTCACCCTTGGAAGTAGTGCCATATCTGGGGGTTAGTCTTGATCTCTGCTTTGGGCAGATCTGGCACTTAGCAGCAGCTACAGCCAGGTCAGCAATGGCGAGTGTAGGTCCTGTTCTTAAGAGCATGCATAACCCTCATCTCTGCCACCCTGGCTATTTTACTCATGGTCCCATTGAACAGTGCAATGAATGGCTGGGGAAAGAGGCTGACTGTCCACACAACAGGTCATCCTGTCTACCTGATTTTGAACTCCCCAGCTGAAGTCATCTTTTGATGAACATTTACATAGAACACAAATATCTTCACATCCTTTGCCCATTTGGAGAGATCACAAACTTCTCCAGATATCTTTCTCACCAATTTTCCCATCATGCTCTTGCTAAGTCCCTGACCATTAGCTACAGCCCATGGATCAGTGAACAATCACACATATGGCCATTTCTCCTTCCAAACAAAATCCATGATCATGTGTACTGCCCAGAGTTCTGCCCACTAAAGATTTCCCTTCACTGGTGTCTTCAGGGTTGTCCCAGAAAGGGGTTGTAACGATGGTTCTCCACTTTTTGGTGTTGCCTATATAACATGCATAACCATCAGTAAACCAGGCCCTAGTCTTCTCCTCCTCAGTCAACTTCTCTCCAGAAAGATACTTCGAAGTATAAATTTCTCCAAGTTTTGGAAAGGCTATCTCCTTTTAAAAAGACAAGACATTAATACTTGTTAGGAATCAAGATGGCACCCAAGCTGTAACCTTCTCAGGTAAATTAAAAATTATATTTAAACTTAGTACTTTATAATCCTATGTATGAAGTCTGGAAATTTTGTTTGTTTGGAACTCTCCCTGGCAATTATTAATCTCTTCAAGCTCCCAAGAATGTCTAGAAGTAAGTGAGAAAAGTTATCTCTCATAAATGTAGTTGTTTATGAATTGCTGTGGTGTGTTTATGTAAGGTGAGTCAAGTAATAGTCTCCTGTTATTTCTGTTGTTTCATATAAGCAGATTCTGAGACAGAAGACTAAAAAAATTATAAAGAAGACCAAACTACTTGGAACAGCAGTTCTCAACCTGTGGGTCACAACCCCTTTTGGGATTGCATATCAGATATCCTGTTTATCAGATATTTACATTTCAATTCGTAACAGTAGCAATAAAATAATTTTATGGTTGGGGGGGTCACAACAACATGAGAAACTGTACTAAACGGTCACAGCATTAGGAAGGTTGAGGACCTCTGTGTTAGAGAGTAAGCTTCAATTTTGTCTATCCTCTGTTGCTGTAACAATATCTTAGAGGAGTGAATTTCTAAAGAGAAGGGCTTTATATGTCCCCAAATTCTGTAGTCAGAGACTCCAAGATTTGGCCTCTTGGCATTACTGTCTGGTGAGGGTCTTGACATGGTTCATTTCACACACAGATGAGCTCACAAAGTAGAGAAAGGCAGGTGTGTGTAGAAGAGATAAAGGGTAACTAGAGCCATATTGTTGTTCCTCCTGTGGCACTGCAAACCCCCTCAGCTCCTTGGGTCCTTTCTCTAGCTCCCCCATTGGGGACCCTGTGCTCAGTTCAATGGCTGGCTGAGAGTGTCCACCTCTGTATTTATCATGTACTAGGAGAACCTCCCAGGTGCTAGCTATATCTGGCTCCGGTCAGCCAGCACTTGTGGGCATGCCACAGGAGGGACAACAATATGGGTCACCCAGTACTCCCAGAGCTCCCAGGGACAAAACCATCAACCAAAGAGTACACATGGAGTTACCCATGGCTCCAGACACATAGGCAGCAGAGGATGGTCTTGTTAGACACCAAAGGGAGGAGAGGCCCTTGGTCCTGGAAAGACTTGATGCTGTAGTGTAGAGGAATACCAGGACAGGGAAGCAGGGGGAGGGTTGATTGGGGAAAGGGAGATGACATGGGAATTTTGGGGGAGGGGGGAACCAAGAAAGGTGACAACATTTGAAATGTAAATAGAGAATATACCTAATTTTTAAAAAAAAAGAAAAGAAAAGAAAAGAAAAAATGCAGTTTCCAGAGATCAAAAACAGCAACAACAACAACAAAAACAAAAACAAACAAACAAACAAAAAGGGTGGGGGTAACTAGAGGAGGGAAATGAAATTCCTGAATAAAGACAGCCAAAAACACAAGCGTATAAAACAGATGTAAAGATCGTACTTGCTCAAGAGAGAAATGAAAAGTAAAAGAAACAACCCTGGATGATGAGGCCACCCATGCTACTCTGGGCACAGAGATCCCACCCCACCCATTGGCACACACACCACTGGCATGGAGTTAACCTGAACATGAACCCCTCCAGGTCCTTGAGACTGTCTCTCCACTTCACAGCTTGCCAGCTTTTTTACCCAGTGCTTGTACTTCATTCTTAGAAGAAAAACAAAGCTAAGTGGCTCATAAGGTCAGAATACAGTGCTTTCCAGGCTCTTCTAAAGCCAGCTAGTTCTTGACTAAGAGAAATCATGTTGTTTGCTCAAGATGTCGTGATCCTAAGGATGTCCAGTTTGGGTCCTGTGCTAGCTTGGATTTTCTGATATGCAAACCTGCAGAATAGGTACTGGGGTATTTACTACATGGCAGATTTATCAGGAGAAATGTCTGAGAAAGAAAGAGGGGAGCTTGAGGAGAATAGACTCAAAACCAAAAGAAAGGAAAGAGGAAGGGAGGGGACATCTTTGACAGCAGGGTCCTGCTAAGAACACTTCTGCAAGGCTGACACTCTTCAAGTGAAATTTACTGGATGGAAGAACATCCAGTCTCCAGGAAATGAATTTACCTTGGTGTCTTTATCAAGATCAGTAAGGAGATGAATGGGTCTAAAGAACAGAAGCTGTTTTGCAGCCACAGGAGATTTGAGAGATACCTTTCTTGGTCACTACAATTGCTATGAGAACTTGTTTGGGGCAATTGACTTGCCAGTAGCATTTGGAGATGTCCTGTTGAAATCATTTTTGTGGCACCTAGTATACAATTTGCTCTCGTGGGTTTCTTTTGTGTTTTGTTTGTTTGTTTGTTTTGTTTTGTTTGCCCTCGCTTTTAGATATGGTACACCTCAGGTTTGATACAACAGCTCCCTTGGTCCATGAACATACCCAATTATTTTAAGCTTATGCTAGTGTATCTTCATTTTTTTTTAAAAAAAATCACATTTACCTAGCATAGGGTTAAAAGCACCTATAATATACACATCTTTCCACATCTTTTTCTAATTATTGCTACATTTGTCCTGCATTTCAATTACTTTGACATCCCCTGCTTTTATATATCTGATACTGTCCTTTATGCCCATATTGCTCTATCAGACTAAATTTAATCAATCAACATAAATATCTTGTGCCCTTCTCATAGACCAAACACTATACTTAGAACTGGGTGTGTGCTTCAGAGGAAGACAAATGTCACTTCAGTTTTGTGTGGTTTTGAATATTCTAAAGGAGCAATTTTTAGTGGATACTAAAGTTTTGTAGAACACATATGTATATTATATAAAAATGCTCTTATGTTTGTCTAAAATATTGTAAGATATTTCCATGTTCGCCCTATGTATGATTCACCTTGAAATCTTGCATGAAACTTAGGATAACATTATCTGCTGGCATCCAACAAACACTCATTGACTTAATAACCACTGTCCTACTCTGTGCACAGTTGCTCTTATGATGTTTGACAGAAATTGTAGGAATAAGAGATTGTATGTGAGAATTGAAAACTATTATTTCACATAAGCCAGAGCTCTCTGTATTACAACTTTCAGCATATCTGTAGTAGGAAAGAGCATTTCTGCTATGGAACTTAGCTATAGATTCATTCCTTCAAAGTAGGACTTTGTAAGTATGTGGTCTATTTGATAATCCATAATTACACATCAGGTTCAGGAAGAAAGCCTCACTCAATGATAGATCAACTGGTGCTCTGAAATAGCTCTTCAGAGGTTGTTAACATTTGCAGAATATAACTGAAAGTTTTAATCTGTCAAGCCAGCATGTAATGTCTTAAAACTACTTTGGGAATGTTCTTTACCCTGAATTAAGTATCACCATCTCTGATTCTTCCAACCTAGAACATAAGTCTTAACTGGACTTAACTTAAGTCTTAACTGGACTGAACACCAACCTTAAGTCTTAACTGGAGAGTGTACAGACATAGAAATGGGGGGGGATGGTATGGGGGGTCCAGAAGGGAAACCGGGAAAGGGGATAACATTTGAAATGTAAATAAATAAAATATCCAATAAATAAATAAAAGAAAAAAATGAATACTATTCACACAACTTCCATACCTGTGTTTATAATTCAGATAGTTCTCAGAAACAGGTAGTTAGTTACATTATAAATTTGGAACAAAAATGAACCAACAAGTTCATAATCCTTTTGAATATGTTCTAGCTCTTTTCACGTTTTTACAATGTAACCTAATATTTATAAATTTCAATTCTACATTAAATATTTGACTTCCACTAACTTTACATTCATGTTCATCTGCTAACCAGCAGATACTAATCATCACTGGTTTTTAAATAAATTTAAACTTATTCCCTGACTCTATTTCTCCATTATCTTCCATTCCCCAGAGACTACCCCTCCCCTGAATACACACAGTTCCCTGGACTATGGCTACATCATCCAGAACAGGAAAACTCCTTTTTGTTTAGTTAATTACTCTATTATCCATGCAGATACATACATGTGTGTGTTTTCTTTATTCTTTCATTTCATTTAAATATTTTCATTTATCGAAGCACCTAAGATTGATATCTTATAAGCAGAAAACAAACTTATATAAGTGTATGCTACTGTTTCCTAGACTCTAACTTATAAACTAACATCATATTTCTATCTGCAGACTTTCAAACTTCTACATTCCCCCTAAGCTTTATTTTGGAATAGATAAACTATGTGGCTGGTAAATAATAAAGAATCTTGGAGGAAATAAAAACTGGGGAAAGAGCACTTAAGAGCCCTTACAAATGTATCTGAAAAAAAAAATCAAGGTTATAAGTTCAATACCATTACTAAGTAGTTCCATGGTTTCGATCATTTTGTTCATTAGCTCTTGGGAACATGCTTATTTCACCCATAAAGTTGTGGCTCATTTAGCAACTAGGTCCTCTTAACACTAGCTTCCAGTGTGTTCTCTTTATCAGCTTCATTTACAATCACTAGATTCCAGTAAGGAGACAATTGAAATGATTCATAAAGGAAAGCACTCAAAGAAATGTCTACTCAATTTCAGGACTTCAGGGGTGGGCATTAGTGCCTCCGGCAGGCTGGAGACCCTGACTAGGTCACTAACCACCTATGGATCCCAGAGTGGAATTTTATGTCAAACCCAGTCAGCAGTCTATGTGATTAAACTAGTGGTTCAGAAAGAAAGGGAAAAGAATTCTTATCATTGATTTAATTCATGAATTGAGATCATTCTTGTAAAGCACTAAGCACATCATTCTTGCACCACTCCCTGAAATAATAGCCTTATCAAAAGCCAAATACTACCGTTATTGCACAGCAATGTCTTTGAACCCATATACAGATCCAGAATGAAGCGGCAAGGGTATTCATTTCTGCCTATCGTGAGTTAAAACTTTCCAAAACACCAAAGTTCTAAAACAAGGAGATGATATATAGAAGAGCAACAGAGTCCTTTTGTCATTTTGTTATTTAGTTGGAGAAGAAAATGTACTTAACTGTCATACTAAATTATTATCCCAAATCAAGGATAAAGAATAAATGAGCTGAAGGTAAGGCAGAGACATGCATCAGAAAAGAGGCCACGGCCACGGCAGTGTAAAAGCACAAAGGTCTCTGCAAAGGTCCAGGGTACTAATAACAGTCCACAAATTCTTTCTTAGTCAACATTGAAATAAGTATTTCTGGGATGAGAGAGAGACCATAGCTTACCTGATTCTTTTAAGTTGGGATGACCGAAAGTCATCAAATGTTAATGTCATGTTTAACTTACAGAGGACCCGGAATTCATACACATGGAACAAGTTTCTGTAGAGATAGTAAACCTATCCTAGGCCTATTGCAAAAGTAGTTTGGGGTCAAAGACATCACACAAGGCAAAACCTTGTTATGGTTTACAGAAAATTAAAAATAACAAAAAAAGATAAAAGATAATCAATTTAACTGTCTGGGAAGATGAGCTGTACATTGATTTGACTTGGAGCTGTAGCCTTATAATTCTGAGAAATGGTCTCAGTAAGCATGTTAGGAAATCCAATTGTTTTCTCATAACTTAAAACTTTAATAATTAATAAGTAAATTTTCAAACATGGAGGATTAATATTAGAAACTTTTTGAAACTTTTCTTTGGTTCCTGAATAAAACCCAGCCATTGAGTTAGAAATAAAACTCTTTTCTGAGATTTTGTTTTACAAAAAAAAAAAAAAAAAGTTTTTAAAGCATCCTTGAATGGAAGCCAAGACTGTGTAACAACTGACATCATAGTGCAGCATTGGATGGAAATGGAGAAGAATGAGTCAGATAGGAGGATGATACTGAGGAAAGTATTTTACTAACCACTGGGTTCTGATTTCTAGACCATGAGATCTTTGCAGCCATGTAGTTAGGGATTTTTGTTTGTATTTTGGTTTTGGTTTTGAGATGGCAGCTCACTACATAGCTCTGATTGTCTGGAACTTGCTATGTAGATATACTGGCCTTGAATTCACAGAGAGTTACTCACCTCTGCATCCTGGGTGCTGGGAATAAAGGCAGGCACCACTATGCATGGTGGTCATGTGGTTTTGTAGTAAAGTATTTTTCTTGTGTTAACTTACTGGGATTTATGTTTCAGTTTTGTGTGTGTGTGCATGTGCATGTTCATGTGTCTGTGTGTGTATGTATATCTGTGCATGTTTATATATGTGCAGGTGTTCATACTCGGGAAGACCAGAGGACAACCTTGGGTAATTCTTCTCCAAACCAAACACCGTGTGTGTGGGGGGGCGGTGTTATTGGGTGTGTTGTATGTATGGTGTATGTATAAAATGTATGTATGTATATCTGTGTATGTTTATGTGTGCAGCTGTACATTCATGTGGAGATCAGAAGACAACCTCAAGTAATTGTTCTTAATATCAGCTACTCTTTCTCTCTCTCTCTCTCTCTCTCTCTCTCTCTCTCTGTGTGTGTGTGTGTGTGTGTGTGTGTGAGAGAGAGAGAGAGAGAGAGAGAGAGAGAGAGAGAGTCTCAAAGTTCTAAAAGTCTTGGATGTTGGGACATTGGGACCCAGGAATCTCCGTGCCTCTACTCTTCCATCACTGAAATGGAAGAGTATGCTACTATTCCCAGCTTTTACATAAGAGCTAGGAATAGAATCATATGCTAATGCTTGTAAAGCAAACACTTTACTGACTGAGCTGTCGTCCAAGCTCCCTGTTATTTACTTTAGAGTTTAATAATACTATAAGACTGTTGGCTATTCAAACTAATTGCTGATCAATTGAATGAATATTTAGGAAGCCCTTTGCACTTCCTGGGTTAACTTAGAATTTCATTGCTTTTAGAATAATAACTTCACTTTTCAGGAGAGATTTACATCTGACCTCATTGTCCTATCCCTTACACAAAGTGTTATCTACCATGGACCTTTCTCTCTCAACCTAAACAGCATGCATTCAGTCCCTCAAACTTTCTCCCCTGTCTGTATAATCTTGAGATATAGACCTGTTTCATTTATTCTTAAAGTCATTCTCAAATTGTTCTTCCTGTGGTGAAATTACATTCTTTTGCAGTTCTTTCAGATAGTACTATTTCAGTGTCTACATGAATGCATGATATTGTCTAAGGCTCTGCCCCACTGGTGTCTCTCTGCTCTACATACCCACTCAGCCTCCAGAGACACTGCACAAATAGGTTTCCCAGACGGCTCCAGCACTCAGCCATCCCATCCTTGACCTAGCTGGGACTATCGGGCAATGCTGTGGGAAGATGATGTAGCAGACTTTGTTCATTCTGATTCATCCTGGCCTTCGTGCCACAATGCATGTGTTCCTATTTGTCTTCATTGAGCTGCACTCCACTCAAGAATAAAGACTTGCTTTGTGTTTTTAGTTCTTAAATGTAAGATCTCATCTTACATTCTCAACCTATGCTTGATGATTGACCATATATAAGAATCATGTGATAAACATCTATTTTTAAAATGGACATACTATTTAGTATTGGAAACTGTCTAGTGTTCTCAGTCCTGAAAACACACACACACACACACACACACACACACACACACACACATATCACACACACACATATGTATTGAGCATGTTGCATTTATATCTGTAGGAATATATTTCTACATGTTTGTATACATAAATATATGTGTGTGTAGGAATATATACATACATATGTATATATATATCACTAACACATATGTGTATGTGTTATGTCTAATAATAATTAAAGGAAAAGCCATGGATTTTAATAAGAGCTAGGGGTTTACATGGGAGGGCTTAGGGAGATTGGAAATGATGCAGTTATATTAAAATATCAAAACAAAAACCATTCTTTTCAAGAAAAAGTCCATCTGTGAATTATGTTATGAGGCAACTGAGGTCAGCGTCCTTTGGTGATGCTTGCTAAATTTATTCTAGTGTTGCCAGCACACTATGGTAATAAAGTACTTTACGCAGAAAAGAAAATGAGCACATCAAGTATTTTCTTGGGAGAACACAATAATACCAAGCACAGTTATGAAAAGCCACATAATTTGGAGCACACTTTTCAGAAGCAAGAAAAGGAAACACTTGTGAGCTATTGGAGGAATTTGGCTAACATCATCTTGGAGACATGAACGAGCCTTAAAATTTGATTCTTAAAAGTAGACAAAACGTGGAATTGAACTGACTATCTGTTTCTCTTCCCTGATTAATCCCACGTGGTTGGGACCAGGGGCTGAGAAAGAACTGGAATATTTGTTATTAACAAATATTTGTAAATTACAAATATTCCCAATCCTTAGGGGCATTATAAGAGATAGATTATCAGGAAGGAAGAAACATTGGCATTGCATGGTGTAAATTAACCCAAGTGCAAATTTTATTAGCCAAATTGAATCTATCAACTTTTAAAAACTACTTGTGACCAGGCTGGGAAGATGTCTCACTGTCTGGAGTAAGCAGGTCATAACTGCATTTGGGATCTGAACCAAAGGCTGGCCTCATATTCCTCAAATTACAGCTTAGTGATCCCAGCTCAGAAAGTCCCTCCACAGATGGGTTAGTAAAATTAACAGCATAAATTTAGAAGCAGAATGCAACTGTACTTTGTTCCCAACAGAAGTAAACAGTGAATGTTTTTCCTATTTCAAGTCTGTTGTGTGCAGGATGTTCATGAATTCTAACAGTAAGATTCCTTTTATTATTGATTAGGGGGTTTTGTTTGGTTGGTTTGGTTTTGGTTTGGTTTGTTTTATTTCTAAAATACAAGGTCTATAAGAAATCCAAGGATGGAGCTTCAGTTTGAAGAGTAGGAAAGGAAAGGACTAGAAAAGGCATCTAGGATGTGGCTTCTCTTACTCTTTGGTACATATGAACCATCTGGGGAGCTGCAAGCCCTACACCACACCTTCTCACACATCAAGCTCACAAGTCATGAAGAGTTTATATGTGTACACATGTTTGTGTATTTGTGTCTGTGTCTATATATGTGTGTGTATGTATGTGTGTTTGTATGTCTGTGTGTGTTTGTGTGTGTATATATATGTATGTGTTTGTATCTGTGTGTGTTTCTGTGCATGTGTGTCTGCCTATCTGTACATGTGTTTGTGTGTGTGTTTCTGTGTCTCTGTGTGTATCTGTATAGGTATCTGTGTCTCTGTGTGTGTGTGTGACATTACTGTTCTATTCCTTAGAAAACATTACTGTGTTTCCAAGGAAATAGTGACTAAAAGTGCTGCCTTTCAACACTTTTCAGTCACTTAGTATGAGTGAAAGATAAAAATTGGCCACTTATCGTGAGGCAGGAGAGTTGCCTGATATTTTAATTTGTGCTCTGTTCCTGCAAAGTCTTTTTATTTTCTTAGTTCTAGATACTTTGTACATCTAGAACAGGACTTTTTTCATCCCTGGTTTTATTTACAAATAGAAGGAAGGATCCCTTCATCTTCGGAGTTAAGGAGAATTAGGATCCTAGATGACAGAGGAGGAAAAAAAAAACAAAACCAAACAGTGAAGATAGTAAGATCTCCAAAGACCTTGTCTTGATCAAAGAGCAGAAATGGAGATGTGCGACAACTGGAGCCCAGTATCTCACCAATGTGGCCAGACTCGAGGTTCAAAGACTAGAATCAACTCCTGGGAATTTCAATCATATGGCATTCTCTGTGTCCTAAAGACTTGCAGACACTTCCTGTCTCCTTATCAGGAACTTTAAATATGGACCACTTTTAAATGCCCTTAGAAGATTTAAAGTCCATAGCACCAAAATCTAAAGGGAAAATACAGCTATATGCCCCCTAGTTGTATCAGTGAGCTATACAGTCTTGTGTTTTTGTGTTAGAAATTACAGCAACTTTGCTTTCATCTCACTAACTGCAGAAGTATTCAGACCAAGCATGTCTCTCCCGCCTCCTGAACGTCTTATGAATCAACAAGCCCTAAACTCAAGAGCTTCTTAAGGCCTCTCCTCCGAGAGTTTTCCTCCTTGACTACTCTGCAACTGCTGAGCTTGGCAATCATGTCACTTCTTTCGTTAGCCCTAACCTTGAAAAACACTACACATTTAGGAAACAGAACACTCACTATAAATGTTTTAGTGGAATGAATAAAACTGCCTTTTGTTGTTATGAAATGGGCTTAAGGAAGATGTCTTCAAGTACCATACACATATCATCTTCTTATCTAGAGTTGCAGTCTTCCAATTATAGATTAAGATTGATTAAAGTGAAGGTCAAGAAGAAGAAGGTTACCTTTAAAGGCTGCATGCACTGGTGGAAATTTGAAAAAATACAGAGGGTTTTTGTTAAAGAAATTTGTGACTGCAAATTATAATACCTCTAAACTATGTTGTCTATTGCAAAATGCCTGCAGAGGAAGATGATATAAATTCATCTATCATGAATGTTTCATCACATCAATAGTAACCATGAGATAGGGGCAATGAATTCTTGCTATCCTAGAAGCTCTAGCTAGACTTTTTTGGAAGACGGTACTATAAATAGTCTATGTGCTAACTTGACTTCTACAACATTTTGGAATCTCCTGTATCGTCCAACACGGCTGTACTACTTGTTAACAACACATACTTGCGTCGCACATTTCTGTTTGTAAAGTCATCTTAATGGTAAACTATATACACAGATTTTTTTTTTACTCTGTGTTCTTCCTCACCGGTGTTTTTCAGAAAAAAATAAATCACTGAAAGAAAGCTTCAGTGCTCAGTTCCAGGAGAAGGGTAAAATGTGATAAACTGTCAAAAAAAAAATGGAGCCTTGATCCAGACAGGCATTCTGGAAAGAATTAGAGATAATTCTTTGGAGAGGGGGAACTACTGTCTGGTTTTATATCAACTTGACACAAGCTAGAGTATTGTAACTGAGAAATCTTCAAATGAAAGAATGTCTCCATAAGATGAGGCTGTAGGCAAACTTGGCAGGTATTTTCTTAATTAGTGATTAATGGGGAAGGGCCTATCTCATTGTGGGTGGTGCCATCTCTGGGATGTGGTCCTGAGTTGTATGATGAAGCAGACTGAGCAAGCCATGAAAATCAACCCAGTAAGCAGCGCTTCTCCATGGACGCTGCATCAACTCCTGCCTCCAGGTCTCTGCACTTTGTGAGTTGCTGCCCTGACATTCTTTGAGGATGAACTGTGATAGACAACCATAAGCCAAATAAAACTCTTTCCTCCCCAAGTTTCTTTGATCATGGTGTTTCATCACATCAATAGTAACCATGAGACAGGGGCAATGAAAATTTTCAGCATAAGAGAAAGAATAAAAAGCAAAAACGTGTGGGGAGAGCAAATGGGACACAGGCAGAAGAAGGGAAGGATGCTGTGTTGCCCAAAGCACTTGAAAGAGAAGAAGTTAGAGAAGAGACAATTCTTTCTACAGAAACACTGAGTGATGAACTGAGACTTAAGTTAGTGGAGTGCTGTTGCTGTGACAACAGCAGAGGCATGGAAGGATAAAAATGCTACTTTAAAAGGGCTAGGGGCCATATCCCTACACAGAACATAATGGGAGGCTTAGAAGTAAGGAATGGGAGAGGATATGGGGTCCCATTAGAGAACTCTTAATAGTGAAATAGAAAAGGAATGTGTCTAATACTTTTAATACTTACAAGAATGGCCCAAACACTTGTGCTAACAGCTAGGAAGAAAAGGAGAAATAACAAAGTCCCAGGTTTTAAGTCAAAGAGTCAGGAAATAATGATTCACCATTGCTAGGCAATAGATAAAAGACACCACCTTATCCTGCTTAATACAGATTTTATTATTAAATCCACATTGTACATGCTAATGAGTTCCTTGGGGTATTTCCTTACAATTTCATCATTTTTTAAATGTTATTTCCCTCTTCCCCTCCTTTCCCTCCTGCTCCCTTTTAAATTCATAGTTCTTTGTGCTTGAAGAGTCTGCCTTTACATCCAACCAACCAAATTAATAGGCATTTCTTTAATTCTAGCTTAAAGAAATTATCACAGCTTTGCCTAGAAAAGTGTTTAGAGTTGCATCTTTAGAACACAAAGCCCTTTGTCTCCTAAAGGTGTTACAGATAATATGGAGAAAGTAGACGAGAACCATTACCGCAAGCCCCAGGGCTACATCCATGCCTGTGCCCACCTAATAAATGTTTATGAATGTCTGTCCTATAACAAAAAATGAACATTTTTGGTTTGTAGATCTTATATTCTGATAAGGAGAAGATAGGAACATATGCATTAAATAAGGAAATGGTTAAACAACTTAACACAAAGAAAAATTGGAGCTTTGAAGATTACAAACATCGTGCTACACTAGAAGCGACTGGGAAAGTCTCTTAGATTGTTTAGTAGGAGCATGTCTCCTGGGAAGGTGTTGAGCTCAAACCTGAGCTAGTAACACAAAGACCACTCATGAGCTAGAAATGGCAAGAACTGCAGCCGGTATAAGCTTGGCACATTGAAGGGTTGGGCCAAACACCAAGAAGACATTGGCAGAAGAAGTTAGAGCAGTAGACTGAGGCCCATTTTGGAACACATCAGTCAAGAACAGGGCGAGTAACAGAACTGTAATTCAAGCTGACTTAAGTAGCAAGTAAACCAACTCACCCAAGTAACTGGAAAACCAGAGGAGGGACAGTGTTTAGGACTGACTGAGTCCAGGTACTCCAAATTCATTTCCCAAAAGCTGATTTACTCTTGGCCTCTTGAGTATATCAGCTTCATATTTGGGGCTGGGATAAAATACAAGAAGCAAAGAGACTACACTATCCTGTATAGGTTTTTTTCCCTTAAACTTTCTAGAAGCAACATTCCCACTGTGCTCCCTCTTCTAGAACCAGTCATGGCAGAAGAGGATGGAAGCATCCTCCGCCCATCCATATGAACTGGAGTAGTGACCTGGCTCAGCTTCTTTGAGCAATGAACAGCTTAGGAGAGGGGTAGATGGCTGAACAAAGTTAGGTGTCTTTTAACAAAAAGGAAAGGGGATAAAATTAGATGATGCGGAATGATGGGATACAGGCGAAGGGACACAGGAAGCATGACAGATGATACATGCTATCTTTTAAAGTTATTTTTCTAGTCTTAATTGCATCACTTTTTTGTGGATAAGTGAATAAAAATGCAATTGATAATGAACATGCAAAACCCAAAGTAAATCTCCATTGCTTCAGAATGGGCATTTTAACTACAGAGAAGTTCACTAGGATGTATAGAGTTTGGACTGGGAACGTGTTTAAGTAGCTTCATTAAACTAGCTATGTCATGCTTTCATTTGTGAATTAACTAGACTAAAGTGACTTTACTTAAAAGGAGGATGAGAAAGGAGGAGAGGCAGGCTAGATAAAGTATAACTCTGTGGCCATGAGAGGAGTTTGAGCTTTCTGGGTAAATAGGGGATCAGTGGATAATTCTAGACAATAAAGTACTATAATCTGGTTTATACTTTAAATTAGTTTTTAATTTTTAGGTGATTAGTTTAGTGGAGAAAAAACCGCATGTGTGAGAAACAGGGAACTTCTTGAAAGTCAAGGTTGCAGGATCTGGACACACAGGATGTGCAGAGAAGTAAATCTGTTGAAATAGCACTAAGTGGCATTACTTGTTGCTGGAGTAAATGAGCTGTCTGGACTTACGGAAAGTGAGCAGAAGATGACACAGATTTTGGCTGAGGTACCAGGATGATGATGAAAGACTCTGCAGAGATAATGCAGTACCGAGAAGAAACAGGTTCTGCCAGACACTCGGTTTTTGAGTTAGGATAGAGGCAGCAATTGGAGATCACATGAAGAAACTGGAGAGACTGAACAGAGTCTAAAGTTTAATGGAGATATTTAAGCTAAATATAAACATAAATTTGGCACCACAAATACATAGGTGAGTTGATTTTCAGGGGGAAAAAAAATAACCGAAGCAGCAGAAAGAAGAGAGTTCCATAATAGGTCGATGTTTAAGAGACAAGGTAAAATAAAAAACAAACAAAAATCAAAAAGGGGAGATGGGGGATGTCCAGAGAGGGAGACCAAAGAGAAGAGTGGTAGAGGGGATAGAAGGGAACCCAGCAGGCTGAATGCTGTGAGAACTAAGCAAAGTGTCTAGTGGTCCAGGCATTGGTCCCAGGTGAGATGCATCTGAATGGCTGAGAAATGCAAAACTTGAAATAGCACCCTTAGATCTGACAAGAACCTGTTTCAAAGATGGGAACAGTCAGAAACACAATTGAGGTAGATCGAGAAGCAAAGGAAAACCTAGGAAGTAGAGGCAGCCATTCAGATAAGAACTTTAAAATCTAGGAGTAGCAGTTACTGTGAGCGAACCTCTTAACAAGCAAGAAATTATATATACTTTCCAAGTGAGATTTGTAGTCTTTCAGAGATGCTGTTCTTTTAAAAGAGTAACAACCTACTATGGTCCTTGTTTAAAATCATGCTGGTGGTCCAGGTGTTCTGGCTTCTACAGATCTTTCGCCTGTGTGTTAACTTTCTTATAAGGACATTAGGCCATTTGGAGATCCCAATTTAGACTTTTGGGATAATAGAAACTTCAAGATACTGCAGGCAGGAGAATCTGGGAGCTTGGGCTACAACTTAGTGCTGGACGGAGACAGAGGAGAACATATTAAGCTGAATTGACATAATTTATTGCTGAATAAGGGATTGGAAGTTAGGGAAAGTAAGGATGAAATAGGGCACAGTTGGAATTTGAATGTTAGTACATATTATTTTGCTGGCTCTTCAATTATATTAGCTACAATATAGAGAGAGACAGAGATAGAGGTAGAGGTAGAGAGATAGAGTTAGAGAGATAGGGTTAGAGGAGGATAGAGATATATATGATATACTGCAGATTCTAAATTTAAAGTATAGAGATCCTACATCATCCTTTACTCCCTCTAACCAAAGGTGCCTTTTATGCCTTTCAGACTTGCATCCACCAGAAAGTCCAGCAGGGAACAAGTTCCTCAGGGTTCCCCCTCACCCTACACATGCCCATTCACCTTCTGGCCTCAGTACAATGAAAACTCTGTTCTAAGCTTGGCTAGCTGCTTCTTTTCCCACATTGGATCAGGGAACATTTAAAGCTATACAGTGTGCTGGTCCTGCCAAAGCCTATGGGCAGGATGCCCCTTTGGGCTGACACAAAGACACACTGTACAGGGCATCAGTGGCCAGAGAGGCTAACACATATGGATTATCAATAAGGCTTTTTATTTTGTTCGTATCATATCATCAACAAATTAAATGTAATTCGAGCAAGGAGAAGAAAACTCCTGTTCTACATTTTAACATTTTGCCTACCTTACAGCTGCAAAGGCATATAACTACTTTTCTATTTAATATTTTCCTTCCAGTAAGAAAATGGAATTATAGAAAAATCTTGGGCTCAGTATAATTTCACATTTGAATGATAGCAGTCTGGTTGACTATTTTTAATTTTAACTGTTAATATGAAACTAGATTTGCATTTAAGACACAGGACCAGATACCTGATACCAGAAGGTACAAAAGGGAAAAAACAAAATTAAAAAAAAAAATGATAACATCGGGCACATTCCCCAGGCTCACAGTGAACCATGACATCACCTACCACTTATTTCAGGCAGAATTTCTGTTTCCTATCACAAAATCATATGAATATAACTTCCATGTTAGCCATAAAGCAGATTTTCGACATTTTCTCCAAAATTACCATTCAGGAAATGAATATGAAAAGTTCTAAACATTTGAGAGAAACTTTATTAAAGCTTTCTGTCATTTTGCTACAAATGTGGTGCATCTAGAAAATATTCACAGGGCTGGAGAGATAGATCAAGGGTTCAGAGCACAGGCTACTCTATTCTAGAGGACCCGAATCCCAGCTTGCCCATGAGTGCTCACAACCATCTTTCCAGTCCTTGGGAATCCAACCCCCTCTTCTGGCCACCTCTGGCACCAGACATACACATGGTTTGCACACATCCATGCAGGCAACACAAACATGCAGGCAAAACACCCATATCCAGAACATGGAGAGTCATTGTGTTATAAATGTGGATTGAAGGCCTATTGTGTGCAGTAGGGTAAAATATAGTTCTTTCAACTGGCTGAAATGAAAATTAGAGGTGTAAGAATATACATAAACGCAGAGAAAGCATTGCAAGACAACAACACAGCACACTACTCACACTGTCCCATGAGTGGCACAGGTCCTAACAACATTGGTTCAAGGTCGTTGGAATCACCATGTGCACACATTTCTGCTGAACATTTTGATTTAATTTTCTCAATTATTAGCTCTCCTCCATAAATGAGAATTATCTCTGATCTTCCCATTCTAGAAAAAAAAAATCAAGGAAAATAATAAAAGGTAGGCAAAGACCTAAAACCAGGAATATGGTACGTGGCAACTAAATTCCTTGGTCTGGGTCTCAGGATACTTCTAGAGGAACAGGGAGAAGTGCATCTTGGGATCTGCGTTAATTTACTCACTCACTCCCTTTGTCCCTAATAGGTATTCAGTAAATATCCATTGAACAAACATGTCCCAGTGGTCTGCGTCTATATCCCAAACAAAGTGCTCTAGCCTAAAAAGGCTTAATTAAAACCATAAACCATATGGCCTCAAGACTCATTCACAGCAGCTCCCATTTCACAACTTCTGCAGGAAAGGACTAAAGTAGGACAGTCACACCACAGTGGAGGACTGTCTGAGCTTCATCTCATCGGGGTCCATTTCATGGACTCTGATGGACTGAACTGTCCAAAAGGTCTTCTTCTGACTGCAAGCAGACATGGCATCTGGCATCTCTGCAACCCCAAATATTTCCCTCCCCTCATCCCCTCTGCTCCCACCACACAACCTTCTCCTACTCTACAAATCTATTTTAGGACCTATGAATTTGTTCTTCAGCCTGGAGTGTTTTTTCACAAATATATGTGGCTCATTACCAGACTACGGTCTATGGTGGGTTTTGTGTGTGTGTGTGTGTGTGTGTGTGTGTGTGTGTGTGTGTGTGTGTGTGTTATTATTCTGAACTCTGACCTGGAATCATATTGCATACCTGTTTGCCTCTCTCCTTCACCTTCCCCAGCACACACACACATTGACACATAGATTCAAGGCAGCTGAATTACATCTGCTCTTCTCTACCATGGTGTCCCCAGCATCTCGGGGCAGGGCCCGACACACTGTGCTCCCACCCAGCAATTCTAACTTAATTGCACTTCATCTAGTTCAGAATATCTACTTCCCAAGGGATTAGGAGTTTGTTCACGAAGTTCTTGGTAGAAGTTGACAAGAAAATCCTAGGAGCCAGAGGCAGAGTGGTAGCAACCCGGACCAACCTGTTTGTGAAAGATGGCTGTGCCCAGAGTGGGGAAAGACACACCTTAAAACCTCTGCCAAATGTATTCTTTCTTAAGGCACTTTTGCCATGCCATGCTTCTGCCTGTCACTGGATATGAACAAGAAGAAGATCCACTAATTTGTCATTCTTTCCCCAGGACTTGAGTATTTGTCGCAGCAAACAAACAAGACTCCAGCACCTCACTATTTTAAGACCATTGTTCTATGGGAAATACATCCATTGCCAGCAACACAAGAAAGGGAGAAAAGAAAGTTAAGTCTGTCTAACGTCACTATTTCCCACTTCCACTTTGAAAGCCTGGGATATTAACATAGGATGAAGTTTTCATGAAAGCTAGTTGAAATACTCGATGACTTTGCCCCAGATTTGACTATTCATGGTTCAAACTTGTTACCAGATCTAATGATAAACTATATGTAAACATTTGTGCCTGTTGAGACTTCAGAGATCACAAGATAGATGGTGAATTCCAGATCTGAACAAAGCCGGGATATCTCACAGCCTGTGCTGAACTGAGTCACTCAATCACTTTGTCGCTATGCACTAAACACTCATACTATTTAAGGACTTGTACAGGTGCCATGAAAGACCAATGGGGATGAGGGTAAACTATGATTATTACCTTCAATCTGTGATTTTTTTTATTGGACAAATCTGATAACTAAGATATAAAAAATAGCAAATGCCACAGACCAGGTATTTTTTTTTCAAGTGTTGGGGAAACACAAAGAATGAGGAGATTATATTTCAACTGAAACAAACAAAACAATTCTTCTTAGAAGGGAAGATATTCAAAGTGATATTGAAAAGCAGATGGGATTTTCACAGCATTCAACAGAAGTGACACCTAAGATGCATCCATTTCCAATTTGCATGGTGTAAAATATTCCCACTCTGGGTGACTTCAAGTTAAGGGCATGATGCCATGGAACACACAGTCAAAAGGTGCTAGGCATGAGTCACTATCTGAGGTTTCAGCCTAATCTGGGATCAGTCTCTCTCTCTCTGCTGTTTTCAGTGAATGGGTTAACATATATTAAAGGTATCTCAAACAACATTAAAAAGGAGAGATGCTTCTCTGTCATACTCTCTTGGTTTGTTTTTCTGATCTTTGTACTTCACTGGCTGCTCTTCCCTCAGTTGATCTTGACCTGGTGCCAACTTGGGATTCCGTTTGTTGCTTTTATCTTCTCTGCAATTGATCTGGGTTCCTGTTATTACAGGGCATACCCCATTACTGTTGCTTGTGGCCTGGGGTTGACACCCCTGCTGTTCTTCATAATGAAAAGCAGCTTTGGAGGTGAGACAGCTGGGTAGGATGCTTCCCTGCTCTCCTCGGCCAGAGGAAGGGAAAGCAAAAGCAATTGCAAAGGGGCTTTTCACAAGGAAAATGAATGCTGGTCTCTGCTGGGCCACAGAATCCTTCTGCTAAGTCTCCTTGCAATATTTCTGATTACAAGGCAGTTCCTTTTCATTTTCCTTGTTGAAAAAAAAAAAAACACCACTAATGTGTTTTTCAAAACTCACTCACTATACCTTACAATGCAACAAACTGTAGTTGAAAAATCGGATTTCAGGATCTGTCTTTAATTGCAAGCAGATGTCCTCCGTTCATGCAAAGTATCGGGAGGATATTTTGTAAATTCCCCAAGCAGAGTACTGAAGACAGAAAAGGGGATATGCAAAGCTTGAAGTTAAACAGGAACCGTCCCTCTGTGCCAGAGATAAACCCTGGGAGAATGAAGGTCTAAGCTCTGATTACCAGCTGGCCAAGCTATTCACAGGATGCAAAGCAACTGCTGCAGATGGTTGCAAGCATATCCTTCTTTTCGCTATGTTTGCTTTCCTTCCAATCGCCTTACATAGTATCTGGCTATCTAGCAGGGTTTCTGGTATGAAAACGTTCTTGAAATTACAATATTGCTTCAGGCCTGCCTCTTCGTTTTGTTTAACTCTCTGTCTCATATGATGGGTCCTGCAGTTTACTGTTCAAGTACAGAAGAGACATGTGCCTTCGTGGAGATGAGAGTTAACGACGTCTTTATAAAGGGTTCAGAGACTTTTGTTCGTATTACATGGCCTCTTCTGAGCTGACAACAATCATAATGAGTACAGACAAGATAATGCACTTTAGTTCAGAGAAACTATGAGTGGGAATTCAATTAATTTAATGAGCCACAAAAGGAAAGAAATTCAAGCTTAAACCATGATGGGATTGGGAGTGCCAAAGGACCAAGAGGACAATTGTAGCCATAGGATATGCCTGGTACCAACTACTGAAAGTGACAGGAAGAAGCCTGGCTCAGAGGGTACCACACATCCTACCTGGTTCCTCATAAACCAACTCCTGAAGGGCATTTCTGCCCAAGCCTTCAGCAACCTGGCCTATCAATATGCTTTCTACAATGTCTGAAAGCATTCATATAAATCACTCTACTGCTCATCAAATTTCTTCTAATGAGCACAGGATAGGGTGCATCACAGCATGGCCCTAAAAGTAGACCAGAGAGGACACTGCAGAGTTTCCCACATGCATCGTTTCACAAGATTACCTTGAGAGTATGGGAGGAAATGATTAACATATTCATAGGACTTTGTGATATCCACACTGACCAATGCCTCGGGTATTCTATAAGTCAGGGCCTTTGACTAAAGATGTAATAAATGCCATTGGCATCTTGATGACTTGGCAAGTTTGGGAAGCAGTGGAGGAAATAAAGTTAGTGTCTAGATCCCATTCAAATATGAGCCCTAACCTATAACTGCTAGGTAGACCAGGACAAGCTATTTACTTTCCCTGAGTTAAATAACTCAGAGATCGAATCCCTTATTCATCATGTGTAACTAATAACAATACCTTTCCAGAAGGTTGTTGTGACTATTAAATGGAAAAAAAATGCTTAGTGTGGTGCCTAAGAGCATTTTAAGCATATTATAAATTTGGGATTTAAATATTGCATTGCCCTTTTTAATAGTCCCATTATACCAACCCCTTCAGGGACAGCAGGACAGTCTGAGGGACAGCAGCTGTGTGTCCAAACAATGAATTTGACATTGGGCCCTTTGCAAGCATAGATTAGGAGAAAGTACTTGTTGGCAATAGAGTTGGTAATTTGCCAAAAAAAAAAAAAATGGTGGGTATGGGTCTGAAGGTTTTCAGAAGCTGAGATCTAAGAAGAAATATTTCATATAGACTATTACCAAGAATAAGTAAGCTTTATAAAAATGAAAAAGTCCTCAACAACTTTGAAAGTTTCCAATTGGAGATTCTAATGCTAGAATGTTAGATTCTCTTGTGGCCCCATACAAACATTTAAAACAATTGTAGTTTTGCAAATCGTATTACTGTACTAGGGACCATCTCCTGTGCTCCTAATGACTCATAAAGACAAAAACAGTAATACTTACCCCGAGGAACTCATTGTGTGCCCTTGAGTCCAAGCAAATAAGCCACAGACAGCAGCAAGGGATGGAAGCACAGTATCCACAGCTGCTGGATATAGGGCAATTAAGGTGCCTAGGCGAGGAAACAAACCCTCTCAAAGGACATCTTGGATGAGCATCTCATGGCCGTTGGGGTCGGTGGGCGGCGACAGCTCCAGAAAGACCACACCAGGCCAAATAGTTCCACTTGAGGTTTATTGAGAAGGGAAAGAGCAAAGGTGACAGTAGAAAGAGAAGGGGGGGGGCTTCTCTTATATATACACGGATGGTGACGTGGTCGCAGGTAAAGGTGAGCCCAGTGAATTCTGGGAATATGGTGGCTGTTGCCTTGGCAACAGGTGTATAGGTCACGCTGTCGCCTACGTGATGTCACAAGTTTCGGAGGTCTTGGTACTAACAATGGCAGTTGCAGTAGAATCGTTATCACTGTTGTAAGCAAATGTTAACAGTAATACCATAGTTCTCCTTACCCAAGGCTTACTTTGCCCCAGGTGCTCTGTGTGGTGTTTTGCATGCTTCCCCTCCAATCATTGTGGAGAATGGATGTCTCATGACCTACTGTGTTTTCCTGACTCGTATCTGCATTATTAAGGACTGATTATAACTTCCATTCTCACACAAGTGGCAAGATCACAGTATTTGCCAGAACTTTGGTCCTCCCACTTTTGCTCCCTTAATAATACTAGAATCGGAGAACTAGGATTGAGTGTGCTTAGCCTCAGATTGGATTGTGCTTATATCAATGGATTTCTATCCTATACTCTACTGGTATCACTTCCCCAGAGTTCTCTGAAGAAGAAAATCTACTAACTACATATGGCCTACAGGTGTACCCAAGTAGAGTTCTTGGGCTTTGGCTGCATCCTGTCCATATGAACTGCCATAACCACACAAGACCCAGTAGAAAGTCAGTGCTGAACTGCCCTTGGGAAAAGGCTTGCCCCGCAGTCAAGGCAGTGCCTACTAATAAGAGTGACAGCCAAACAGGGAAACCGTCTAACATTTAGTAATTACTTGCAATTATTTGTACGTAGGAGCTAGTTTAAACCTTACATGGAGCCATGAAGGACGCTGCTTTACAGACATAAACTGAGGTCCAGAAACATGCTCCGTTTGGAAAGTACAAGTAGAGGAACTGCAATTAGATCTCCTCATAGGAACCTGTTCCTGGACGAGTCCAGTAGGAGGCGCTCCACCTCAGGGCACAACAAATCAGTAGATCCCTAATGTTTGCAGCATCAAAGTTAAGTCTTTTGGTAAGATCATTCCCAAGGTATGCCTGATTTCCTCCCCAACCCAACATATCTTAACTCACATATTTAATACATTGCCTGCGATCACAGTCCTGTGTCTGTAGATTGTGTCTTGCCGAAGCACATTTGTGCTATAGTGTTCTTGACTCAAACACATCAGTCCTTTACCATTGCTTGCTGTCCTAGACTTGACAACTGTTTCATAGAGCTGTTTTCCCCCAAGACGCTTGTCTACAGTTACATAAGGTACTATTTTGCTCCCGCTGCACTCCCTATTTGACTGCTTCTTTTACTGACTCCTGAGGTAGGGGAGGACTTTAGACATTTTAAAAATCCCAGCATCTAATGCTCCCTATAAAATGTGTATTGATCCCTTTGGGTTACATAATAAATGGGAGCCCTGCAGATCATAACCAAAACCACTGAGTGCTGCCCTCATTAATTGCTATTGATGTCAGAGTTGTGGTCTTGCTTTCGCTCTTTCTTGATTTGTCTTTCGCTTACTGGCCAGAACGTGGAGACGCTGGGTACATGACTCTGACACTAATTGGAATTGATGAGTGACTGTGACACTTCCATTGCTGAGGCAGCATGTTGTGCATTACATTTCTAACCAGCATCCGCTTGGCACTGGCATAAATCTGTGGTCTTTCCACGAGAATGTCATTTGTTCTTTGTATGTCTTGATTCATTGCATGTTATAGAGTGTTGGCTGAGTGAAGCTTTTGCTTCATAGAAATGTCCCTAAATGTGCCACAGAGGAGGAAGCACCAGATACCTTGGGGAGCCTTGGCTCCCAAGGTTTTCCAGACCATCAGTTTGGCTCAGACTCAACTTCTGGTCTCAGAACTGACCTGCACACTCCATCCCAGTTATTCTGGGAAAACTTGTCAACGCTACTGCTGATCTAAGACCTGCACACTGTGTCTTTTTTTTCTAGATTTCAAGTTGAAAATTGAGACAAACGCTGAGTAATTCCATAGACACTCCTCTTTCTGTCTCTATCTCTGTCTCTCTCTCTTTTTCTTTCCTTCTCCCTCCTCTTTTCCTTACCCCTTCTTCCCCTCTCTTTTCTCTCTACTTAAATTAGTATTGTCCCCTTTGAACTATCTAAACTCAAATAGTAAATAATTGTCAATAAAACAGGTATCTTACAGTTGGAGAACCTATACACTTATTTGTATGTGTGCTTTTGTTTATTTATTTAGAGGAATGTACTAAAGGGAGATTTATTTAGTCAATGTGGCCACATTGAGAAGAGGGGCAAAGAGATTCAAATAACCCCCTAGTCCATCTTTGAGGGTCCTGAAGTGAGATTAAGTTTTAAATAGAAGACCAAAGATATGAACATCTAAAAGGTCCTGGCCACAGTGTTATCCCAGCCTAGGCTTCGTAATGAGACCCGGTCTCAAAACAACAAGATGGAAATCCAAAGGTTCTTATGCCTCTACCTGGCACTAACTGTGTTCTCACTTTGGTTCCTTCTTGCTGTTTATTATATTTGTTTCAGATATCTAAATTTATTTAAATATATTTCAAATAATATTTTGGGGGCTGGAGAGATGGTGCAGCAGTTAAGATCACTTGTTATTCTTGTAGAGTACCAGGGTTAATTTCCCAGCACTCACATGGTAGCTCACAGCCATCCACAACTCCAGATCTACCAAAGAATCCCTCTTCTGACCTATGTGGGCACCAGGCACCGTATGTGGTACACATACAAACACACACTCACACATGCATATATATATATATGCAAAGTCCTCACACACATAAAATAATAATAATAACACAAAAAAGTAAATTTAAAAGATTTTGTGCTCAACTTGAGGCAACAGATAATGAAATAAAATAATAAAATACATGATTAAAGAAAAGGAATTGGGGATGGTTATGAGGATAGCCCAAAATATTAATGAGAATACTGTTCAGTTATGAAGTATCTTCAGTTATGAAGGCAGCAGCTAGACTTGATGATGTCATCATTAAAGACAATTTTTGCTTGCTGCTCATACTAAAATTGATGCTTAGTACATTGTTCACTCTGGGGAGTATGTATTACCTGCTTTTATGTTAATTACTTGTCTCAATCATTTATGGTATTAAATAAGTTTTAATAAATGAAAAAATGTAAAATATCAAGAGTAAATTAAAAGCTTTGAAAACTGATAGACATGAAATTTTAAATGTTGTAATAACAATTTAAAATTGATTGATTCACCAGAAAAAAAAATCCAAATCTCTTTTTTTAGTATTTTCAATGATAATTACCAGATACTCCCCCAAAATTCTACTGATATTAGAATTCTATGTTTGATGGATAGCTTTAACTCTGCCTACTAGATTTTACATTATTTGTGCCAGACAAGATGGCTGCTTCTTCCCAGCCAGATACACTGGGAAGAGGTCATATAAACATCCATGAGAAAGCACCTCAGAGAGCAGACAGACTAAATTCACCAGATCTAAAATTGGTGTGTGTCAGCTCACTGCCCACTTCATCTTTCTTTTCTTTTCTTATTTTTTATTATTTATTTACATCCCAAATGCTACTTCCCCTCAAGGCCCCTCCCTCACAGAGTCCCTCCCTTTTCCCTTCTCCTCTGAGAGGGTGCCCTCAGTATCCCCCCCACCCTGAAGTATATTCCTTATATGCAGCAAAATGATGAATCCTGTTTAAATAAACAGTCTGTTGGCCTGTGTTTTTTTATTGGTGAATTGAGTTCAGTGATTTTGAGAGATTATTGACCAATGATTGTTAGTTCCTGTTATTTTGCTGTTGGGGTGTTAGCATGTGTGTGTGTGTGTGTGTGTGTGTGTGTGTGTGTGTGTGTGTGTGTTTCTCTCCTTTTGGATTTACTGTGAGATAATTAATTTCTTGTATTTTTGGGGTGTAGTTACCCTCCTTATGTTGGAGTTTTCCTTCCACCAGTATCCTCTGTAGGGCTGGATAAGTAGAAAGATATTGTTTAAATTTGTTTTGTCACAGAATATTGTGGTTTCTCCATCTATAGTGATTGAGAGTTTTGCTGGTTATAGTAGTATGGGCTGGCATTTGTGTTCTCTTAGGTTCTGCATGACATCTATCCAAGATCTTCTGGCTTTTAGAGTCTCTGTTGAGAAGTCAGGTGTAATTCTGATAGGTTTACCTTTATATGTCACTTGGTCTTTTCCCCTTGTAGCTTTTAATATTCTTTTTTTGGTCTGTACATTTAGTGTTTTGATTATTATGTGGCAGGAGGATTTTCCTTTTTGGTCCAGTCTATTTGGTGTTCTGTAGGCTTCTTGTACATTTAGGGTCATCTCTTTCTTTAGGCTAGGAAAGTTTTCTTCTATGATTTTTGTTGAAGATGTCTTCTGGCCCTTTGAGATGAGAATCTTCACCCTCTTCTATTCCTATTATTCTTAAGTTTGGTTTTTTCATAGCCTTGCAAATTTCTTGGATGATTTGAGTAAGGAACTTTTTACACATGGCATTTTCTTTTATCAATGTATTCATTTCTTCTATTATATCTTCTATGCCTGAGATCCATCTCTTGTATTCTATTGGAGTTACTTGCATCTGTAGTTCCTGTTCTCTTTCCTAGGTTTTCCATCTCCAGGATTGCCTCCATTTTTGTTTTCTGTATTGCTTCTATTTATGTTTTTAGGTCTTGGACCATTTTATTCATTGCCTTCACCTGATTGATTATATTTTCCTGTATTTCTTTAAGGAATTTGTTTGTTTCTTCTTTAAGGACTTTTATCTGTTTGACTGTGTTTTCTTACATTTCTTTAAGTGACTTAATTATATCCTTTTTAAAGTCCTCTACCATCTTCATGAGATGGGATTTAAGGTCACAGTCTTGCTCTTCGGGTGTGTTAGGATATCCAGTATTTGCTGTACTAGGAGAGCTGGGTTCTAATGGTGCCATATTGCATTGGCTTCTACTGATTATGTTCTTGCACTTGCCTTTTGCCATCTGGTTGTCTCTGGTGTTGGCTGGTCTTGGTGTCCCTTGTTGAAGCAGGCCTCCCAGGAAGCAGGAGGTACTGTGCATCTCAGTTTGAGCAGGCCTCCTGGGAGGCAGTCTGAGCTGTGAGGTGGGACACAGAGAGCTCATCTGCATCTGCTTCAGGTGTAGGTGTGGACCAGAAGAAAGATGGAACTCCAAGACAGGGTGAGGCAGAGCCTACAGCTGCTAGGCTTGCTGGAGTTCCCATCAGGTAGGGCGGGAGGATTGGGGTGAGTGGGGCAAGGAGGGTCTCATTTGTGTATGTTGATTTTCAGCTGGTCTCTTGAGAGGCAGGCAGAGCTATGATGTGTGTGCTGAGTACTGATTGGCCCACTTTTCTTTTTCTTCCCTGTGTTTTATGTGAGACAGAGTTCTAGGTGTGTGCCCTTCTATTAAGCACTAAGACAATATTATCAGTTGTCTGAGAGAATACAGAGAAAACAAACATGATGTGTCTGGCCACATTCTTGAGAACAGAATACTTGGGTACCCTTTGGTCACCAAAATGTTAAGTGAGAATACAGTTGGCTAATACTGAGGTGAGAGGGAGCATCCTATAATACAATTCAATTCCCATGCTGCCTAAAACCTGCAGATACTGTCACATCACACAGCTTGATAGCTCAGTCCCACAAAGCTGCCTCCTACTTCAGATAACAAATGTATGTAATATACTATACTTATGAAAGATTTCTTAGCTATAAGTTATAAATAGACTGTACTAAAGTCTTGAAAGTTTTTTTTCAGCTAATTCCCATGACTCATTTATTAGAGTTGACGATTTACTACACTAGCTCACAGAACTCAGAGAAACACTAAATTAACAATTTTGTCTTTATTACCGAGGATATCACAAAGGATACAGATAACGGGGTGTTGTATTAATAAGCCTTTGCTCCTGTTACAGATATCTGAAACAAAAAACTCATAAATAGAAAACGTTTATTTTGGCTCACAGGTTTGGAGCACTCTGCAGTTTTCAGAGCATGAGTGGTTGGTTCCACTGCTTTTGAGCCTATGAAATGGAGGACACTTTAGCAGCAGCATTGGAGAAACCACTTTTCCTCGGGGTGAAGAAACGGCTAAGGGTCCAGTTTTTGTTTTAAAACCGCTGCTCCCCTGGCCCTGCCCCCCAATGCCAGTGATAGGAAGACCTCCTAACTCACCTTTATCTTTTGACTTCCTACCACCTCTAAGTAGTGCCAGGCTGAGAACCATAGCTTTAACACGTGGGCCCTTAAAGGAAATTTCACATCTAAACCATAGCATGTGAAGAATATGATGAGGCCTCTATGCCTTCTAAGCATCTCCAGGTTATCAGCCAACTGAAAGCTTCCTGAACTCATACTATGAATTTTTTTGCAAGCCTTGTGGTCTCTGGCTACATTTATTAAACCACTGGCCATTGGTGATAAACTTAGCCATTAGACCCTCCTTCCTCCCCAGAGGTTTTGAATAACACTGAAAAAAAAAAATCCCAGTTCTGCAACCATACATCTGCTTTTTTTCTCGTGCCAGTTTCCATCCTGAGGGAGGAAATCCCCAGTCACTACTCTATTAATTAATCTATGAAAAGACTCATCACTCTGAGTATTACAAATATTTTAAGAATTTATATTAAAATACAGTGGGGAGACTAAATGTCAATTTAGCAGTGTCAGACATAGTTTCCCTTGCTTTCATTTAGATTGCAGTGTTTGTGGTATCCGGGTCTATCCAATCATTCTTACACTCTTCTCCATCAAGACCAGACAACAGGTTAGTCTCTTTGTAGCTGGGGCATTTGCAAAGGAACCCCGTGGAAAGAGCCTTACTGATCACTTTCCGCTGTTGCCTGCTCTCCAGGTAGCCTTACATTGACTGACTGACTTACTGCCCATCCAAAAACTCCAGGCCTCCCTCGTTCTGTTTGCCCTACCCAATACTCTTTCCCCATGTCTAGGAATGTTCTCACAGATAGTATTTCCAAAAATAAGCTTTTTAAAACTAAACGTGGGCTTCGTATTTTTTTTAAATGAAACTTGTGTTCTGCTTCCTATGCACAAGGGAAACTTGAGTTTGGACTCAAATTATAAATGGCGGAATTGTTTACATTGTTCTGTATTGTGTCTATGCAGGAGACCTGAGGTAATGACAACCAAAAGGCTTCCATTTGCTCTGTCTTTACAAGCTCTTTTTAATGCATAGATACAGCTTTAGCTTTAATGGAGGGTTTCTGCATGGAAGCCTGTTATCCATAAGTGATGCTGTAACAGGGTCACAGCAGATCACTTTTCTACAGGGGTGACTAATGATCTTCTTCTCTTTCTTTTTCAGCTACACCAGCTACTCTTGGCAGAGCTTCCCCAATCCTGCAAAAAATTAATCCAAGCCTGGGGACAAGTAAGAATTTCTGTCATTTTACTAACTTGCACGGATGGTTTCCATGTGTTACTATAATTCAAGCTGCTCTCCTTTCTCTCTTTGGGATGCTGGTAACAGGAAAAGTGACAGAATTAAAATTTTATAAGCAAAAGGTATTTTTCAGGATTTACGTTTCAATTTCCATATAGAGCTCTTTATGTCTTTTTCTGTTTTGTTTATGTTTGCAAGTTAAGCAAAGGGTTTATTATGGATCAAAAGTAATTTGTTGAACTTAAAAAAATTGCCCTGTTTTGCAAACTTGTGTTTAACATTATTATTGTTAATATTTGGAAGTATTTATATAATACTTGTATTGGCAAAAAAAAATGGGCTTTATCTCTCCAACCAAATTTACTTATATACCTCACAATGCTGCCTTCATATAAGCCACCTATTTTTTACATGTCATCGAACACCTCCCCTCTGTCTTTGACAATCATCCCTTTATCCACAATACCAAACTCAACATTCAGCTCACAGAGAAAGGTTCCACAGATCCTCAGGTTCCACAGAAGGCTAGGTTTCCTGCCTTCTATTCTACTATGGAATGGTGTCCATTGTTCAATGATAACATTTACCTCCTGAAATTTTGATTATTTGTGTGTTTGTATGTATGTATATGTAGTCACTTTGATCAGTGGTCTAGCTACTGGTAAGGGGGTGCTGGGATCCATAGTTTTCCACCTCAGTCCTGCTTAGTGTGTGTATAAAATGCAATCAAGTGTATAGACTACATGAATTAATTATATTGTGCCTTTAAGTCAATGGTCATGTTTTATGTTCTCCTTAACTCCTTTACATCACTAAAAATCTCTTAGTAGGAGTTCATTTAACTAGATTGTAGGGACAGATTTTTTTTTATTTGAAACAGTATATACTAGATGACATGTCATGAAAAGAAAAAAAAAGGAAGGGAGAAGGGTATATACCTAGCTAATTTTAAGCCATAGCTCTTATTGTTTATAATGAGTGTCATAAAACCATAATTTGGATTGTATGAGCAAATTGCACAGTAAATTTGTGATGTGAGGTTTAAATATCATTCCCTTGGAGGTGACCCTAAGTGTGGACTGGTAAGACTCTCAGCAAATCTCATCTATTTGTCATGTGTGCCAGACAGCAAACCCTCTCTGATTCTCCTGTTTTGGAAGGGTCAAGCATGTTCCTGTGTTCCCTAAGAAGCATAAGATTCTGTAGATGGGGAGGCCGTATGAGTAATGTTTGGGTTATGCAGCAGCTGCTCCATTGGTGGAGGCTACCTCCTACTTGTGCTTTTCTGTGGGAAGACAGGGCAGAGAAAGGATGCTCACTGATGGCACAAGCGGCACATCGGAACCATCCTCTCCATGTGAACAGTACACACTGCTCTCTGTCCTCCCTTCAACTGACAAGCGTGATCTTCCCCCATCCAGTTCCTTTATCAACTCACAAGGTCTGAGAGCTTAACCACCACCTTGTGTCAAAATTCGAGGTTTAATCCTGACTGATGAGTACCTGTCATTTTGAATATAATGATTACCTGTTTGTGATGACTAAGAAAGCTGGGTACTTGTTCAGATCTGGAAAATCACTCATTCTAATATTCTCACAGAAGGAAATAGTTCATCCTTTCCTATTTTTCTTTATCAAACATCATCTTCCTCTTATCCTAGAGATGAATTGATGAAGCAAGCCCTGTGCTAAACAATGTCTGTATCAGTGGGTACAAGCTATCCAAAAGGCATAGGATAGATAGTCCCAAATGTTCACATCACCTTACTGTGTGTGTCACACTATACCATAAACATTAACTGATATGCACATGATGTTAAAGTCTACACCATGCCAAAGTACTATCCTGATTCTAACAAGGACCTTTTTTTTCTAATGAAGGAGTGTTACCTATAAAGCTAGTAGTGTTGAACATAAAATACACTAAGAACATAGTATCAATAAACATATGTGCAAATTTATAAACTCTCAGACTGGAAACAATGTCCCATGAGAGGAAAATAACAACCCTTTTAGAGATTTGATAAACTTTAAACAAAATGTATGAGGTTTTATTAAACATACAAAGAGAAGGTTTTACATGACTGTGTGTCCTTCTGAAGAAAATTTCCGTCTCATTTTAAAAGGCCATTTTCAAACTATTTATATTCTTGACACTTCACAGGCATGTGCAGGCAGAGGCTAAATAACTTCCCACAGGTGTAGCTGGAATCTTATCTCCAAGGTAATTCCAGTTCCTGTCAGGTTGACAGGGCATACCAACCAGACACTAGGATCACACCAAACAGTCAAGAAATTCTGTCACAGTAATCTTAAGATCTTTTCTATCTAGTCCAGTGCACCCTTGTATATGTTATTTATTTATTTATCATTTATTTATTTATTTATTTATTTGGGTTATAGACTGAATAATTCAACATCTGCATGTTATAAAACCAAAAATCCAATAAGTATTCGGTTCAAGTAGTTGGAACCAATACATAATCCCAGTCCAAGGTCAGGGGTCACCTAAAGAGTCTATCACCAGCATGAGTGGAAGATGGCCACCAGAAGATGGAAGCAATGGCCAGAGTAGACTATAGCAGCAACAGAGGCATTGCTCGAATGCGGGGCACTGACATGCACTGTTTTTTCCTGCCTTCCAGCTTTGTTCCACTGGGGCCCCAAGTGGAGAGTGTTACCCATGTTCAGAAAAGCTTTTTTCCCCCTTATCTGTATCTCACAGTCTTCTCTAGAATTTTACCCACCCTGAAGTGTATTTCATCTCTTATGTATCTCAATCTGATCAAGTTAAGGGTCACTGATCATGTTAAGGGTCACAACGAGTCACCACAACCGCTGTACTTCTGTTCCTTGCATTGATTTTTACATTATTTTTAAATTTCTATGCATTGATTTTTTTTTTGTCTACACATATATTTTTGTGAAAGTGTTAGATTCCCTGGAACTGGAGTTTCAAATAATTGTGTGTTGCCATGTGAATTCTGGGAATTGAACTGGGGTCCTCTGGAAGAACAGCCAGTGTTGTTAACCACTGAGCCATCTCTCCAACTCCATTCCTTGCATTCTTGCATCAATATATCACATTTCCCAGAATTCATCTCTTTCCTCCTGATACGTAACAGTCCATCATGAAATGTATTTTTTTGTCCTAATTTAGGCACAGTTTTAAATATTCCTCTATACAAAGCTTATAATCTTCCCAAGAAGAAACATGCCCCACCTTGGAATCTCTGTGGCTCTCTTTCTAAAAATAATGCAGTGTTTAAGAATTCACTCTCTGAAGTAGACAGCATGACTTTAAGATCTTGATCTATGGGTTATGTCTTGCGTTGATAATATCTATTCATTTCTTCTTTGTGCTATGTATTCTTTTTAGGTATTATAATTGCATTTTTATTTCCAAAGAATTGTTTGAGACTTCTGTATGTGAATATAATGTGTTTTGATTAAATTCATTCTCTAGTACCCGCCTCTACCTTTTCTTGTACTTTCCCAACCACTAGTTTCCTCCCAGCGTCATTCATATACTCTTTTAAACTCCGAGTCTTCTTAGTATTGCCAGCATAGTAGGGCTGTAGTTTATCAATTGGAACGTGAGTGGCCTATCAGGGATGCATCTGAAGAAAAGTAACTCTCCCTCACCCAGCAGCCATCAGTCGTGGTGCGTCACGAGCCCCTCCCTCATCCGTGCTGGAATTGTTTCTGCCTTGAACTTGTCCAAGTCTTGGGCATGCAGTCATAAATCACGGGCACTCATGTGTGCAACAGGCATGGCATGCCTGTCCAATAGACACTGTTCCCTGCAGTCATCCACTTCCTCTGGCTCTGAAGATCTTTCCACCCACTGGGAGGGTGTGATGCAGATGTCTCATTTAAAGTTGAGCACTCCACAGACTCTTATTGGCTAGTCACAGATCTCTGTATTAATCACCATCTACTGCAGAAAGAGGCTTCTCCAAAGAGGCTTGAGAGCTGCAGTGATCTATACCTATAAAGACAAGTAATTAGATGGCAGTTTAATTCTATGTCCATTTAGCAGACGTGCCTCTAAATGTTAATAACAGCTACTTCATAAAGTTCTGAGAAAGATTACATTTAAGCAGTAGTACCTAGCCCTTTTCTAAATTTACATGGTATATATTGTACACTCTTATGGCTCTCAGTTTAGTCCATCATATATTAAATTTAATAATGTGCAGATACCTCAATTCAACTTTACTACGTGTCCTAAAATCATAATAGATTGAGCTTAATGTAAACTTTTGTGCATTTTCTTGTTAATAAACTGTACAAAACTTAAGATTTGGGGCTGTGTTTTATAATTCTTGTATCTTCTAGTTCCTGGTAAGGATCTAGAAAATTCTGCGTTTTCAATAAATAGTTGAAATTTACACTTGAAAGAAATGCAGGGGGACAAAAATTTTCCCCCAACACTTAAGTTCACTCGCTACTTCATGTTTCTCATGTCCTTCATTGGTCATTCATAAAAAGAGTGGAATAAGCAAAGAGAAAGGTGGCTGTTTCTCTCATCCATTGTTGTATATACTTAGACTCTTTCCTAAACACCATCCACTGAGATTTACCATCTAGACACAAAGTTAGAGTCACAGTGTGAGGTTGGTCTAAGTTGTAGATCTCTATACAGTCATTACTGTATCCAGACAGCACTTCCACCGCCAAGGGTAAGAAAGCCCTACTCATAACACAGCCCATCACTGCTCCAACAAAAGCTGAAGCATCCCCTCAGTGCTGAGCATTCTTTTCTTATTGAATAATGTCAACATTAAGAACTAGTTGCCTTACTTGCAAATGAAACGTAGTTTCCTCCAAGGGAATCTCACTGGGGAGACTGAACTGGCTACTTTGGGGTAGCCTGCATGCCCAGCCTACCCCAAAGTATATCTACAGAAAACAAACTCAAAGGCAGCTTTGAACATTTTTTTGTCTCCTAATGTTATTTTACCTTTAATATTATTTATATCTCTTCCTCTCTTTTTTAACCCTCTGTGTATGAATTATGGCTCCAGCTAATTTTTTCTAGCATTCCTGAGTGATTGAATGAATCATTTTCTACATCTATATCTGCTTATCCTGGGCTCTTTCCTTGTATTTGTTTGATTTGTACTATTCCAATGTGTTAGTTTTTGTTTTGTCTTGTATTTTATTTTGCTTTATTTTATTATTATCCCTTAGAAGCCTGTATGTTTTCTAAGGAGACAGCAGGGGAAAAGATCCAGATGGGAGTGGAAAATACTAAGAGAAGTAGAGGAAGCGGAACTTAATCAAGATATATTATGTGAGGGAAAAATGTATTTGCAATAAAGTACTTGTTGCCTGGTAGTGCAGCTAAAAGAGATTCAATATAAAGGAAGTCTGGCTCTAGACAATGTGCATTAGATGGGACAGGCAGCATTCCTGTGTTAAGGAGGACCTGAGCTCTGGGCACACATTAGAAAACAGCACTGACTGGGTTCTGCCATCGAAGCTGACTTTGAATTCTTGACAGTCTAGTTGTTTATAAAGAATTCAGTCAGCGATTCAGTAAGTAAACATGGATTCTGGTGATTGTTTTTAAGGAGACAGGGTTTATGTTGGCACCCTCTAGAAGCCAAATGAGTGGTAAACTCTCTCTGACTCATAGGCAGAGCTAATCTCCGAATGATGCCAGGCAGCCAAGTGGTGCTCTCCATCCCTCTTCCTTGCTTTCAGAAACAGCAGGCAAGAAGAATTGTGCACTTTATACAAAGAAAATGGAGGTACAGAGAAGACAGCTTACTAGGCACTCTCAATGGACCAATAGAGAGTACAGTGTATCTGTTCTTAGTTTAGCAAAACCAAACTAGTGTAGTGAGGTTTGCCTGCAATCGTGGCTCTTGTGAAGTCACAGCACAAAAGTCAGTAGTTCAAGACCAGCCTCAGTTACATAACAAGGGCAAGGTGAGCCTGAACTATGTGAGACCCTGCCTCAGGAAGAAAAATACCTTAGATAATTCTTCAAACAGCCATGTCAATATTCACTTGTCAGTGACACTTTTCCAACCTCAGATACCCAGATAAAGACTATAATCATCACGACGGACATGTTAACACGCTGTTTTCACATAGAGTGGGTGGGAAAGAAGAGCTCTTTATAAAAAGATAAATATCCAGTCGTAAATGATCCTTCCATTTCTAACAGTTTTCTGAGCCATAAGTGGCAAATCTATATTTGCCACCTACATACAACAAATCTATTCTCCCTCTCTGCATGTGCTTCCGCCACTGTTAGTGAAACCTCTGTAACAAAGGTCCCTTTGGTTTACATGTGTCATATGCTCTTCCTGTTTCTTTGGGGCGGGGATTAAAACAAATAGTTGGAAAGTGATTACACTTTTTTCTTTAGAAGTTCGCTAAGTATTTTTAAGCACTTTCCTAAAATTTACAGTGTGCCTGTGTGTACTCTATATACAGATTCCTAACAGGCTTTTTTTTTTGGCAAAGTATAGCATACCTGTTCAAGAATAGAAACCAAAATAAACATTCTCTTGCCATAGGTGGCTTGGGACAGAAGGTAGTATAGTGTGCACTCTTTAGTGACAATGGAAAGTTACACAGCCCACAGTTTGTTGTAACCTTTTTCAGTATTATCTATAGCCAACTAATTTCTTGATTCCCTAATTCCACTGCTTCAAACCATATTTTTTAATCACCAAAGAGCTATAGATCCTATATGGTAGATGAAGATTATGTCTTGCCAGGAGAGAATATCTACATCTATAATTCCAGAAAGGCACTTGGTCCATATAGCTCGTGTGTCTGATAAACAATTTCATTTTGTTTTGTTGTAGGTAATATACAGTTATGCATTGAAGAAACTATTTAATCTTCCTTGGGCTTGTCATGTATTTAATATAAGTTAATCTCGGTGTTTACTGAGAAAGAAGAAGCCCACATTGCATTTTTAAAAAGATGCATGAATTTAATGAAGAGTTGAAGCATAAATACCAGGATTACTTTTCAAGTAATTGAGTATCTTGTGGCAAGTATGCAACATGATACAATATGTGCTTGAACCAAAACCACACAAGAGGTGATTGTTTTTCTAAACAGAGAACTTGTAACTTAGTAATGAGGCTATATATCTTTTTTTTAAAGATGTTAAAATGTATGACTTCATGGATATTTTTTTTTCTCATGATCCTCAATATGTGGTATATATTGGTTCATCTCGAGCCCATAAGGCTTTACTTCAGTGTTCTTAAGAGCAGTTTAAAGTTCCATCTCTTATTGGTGCACATTTGGTTCATCTTGACTGGGAATCTTTGCACACTTTGACTTGAGTTGGGAGACTATACTGTTCTTTTTTGATGTGGATATTTGATTTCCCCAGGATTATTTAAAATCTTTCATAAAAGGGGAGGGGATTCATACAAAGTATCTACTGAACTTGAAAGAAATTGCCTATGTGAAGCCCAGCACCATGTGCAGTGATTTACACAAATAATGAAATATCAGTTTTATAAACTTGCATCTGGCCTACAATTCAACAATATGAGTTATAAAATAAGTTACTTCAGGTCTTCTCTTTCCTTAGGTCAGCATTTATTTAAACCAGAGGTTCCAAACTAACCCTCAGACCAGATGCATATGCTATAAATAGGTTTAGTTGGAACACAGTCATGGCCATTTATTTTAGCTTGTCTGGGACTGCTTCAGGGTAGGTAGGATCCAGCGCATAGACCTAAAAGTCTAAAATAGACCTATCTGGCCTCTTAAGAAATTATACCAAATACTATTCTAATCACATAAATAATTCTTTTGTAGTATTGTATTTTATGAGATTAAGCCTCCATTTTATGGTGGTGGCCGTCTTTTAGTTTCCTGTAAAAATTACCTTCAGTTTGGTAATGTGTTAATGAGAACACCACATTCACTTCATTGGTCTATTTCATAGTCAAACTCTTCTGAAATAAACTATATAGTAAAGTAAGAATTAACTGTCTGGAAATCAATATGGACTTGTGCATTTGTTGCTATTAAAGATACTCCAACAAATGGAAGCTAAACACATTTGAATATTTGGTGATAGATAGCAGAGGCAACTATTTGCAACTATCTGAGACATGGCATTATTATGCCAAATACTTATACATGAAAAGTCAGGACAACAGACAGCTATAGTTTGACTTTGCACAACTGTACATCCTTTATAAACTGCCTGCTGCCATTGAATTCATGATCCAAAATAAAAGATAGAAGACTTCTCTTAGGGGAGGTGGGAGGAACTGGGGAATGTGGAGGGAAGGGAAACTATAATTGGGATATATTGTATGATGAAAAAAATCTACTTTCAATAAAATGATAAAGGGGGGCTTAGGAAGATGTGCATCATTGAATGTTACAAAGCTGCAACATTACACTATTATGATAGACATATTTTCACAGTCCGCTTACGAGTCCTTGAAGTATTCAATGGTGTTACCTGTGCCTCTATTTTTTGGTAGGTTCTCTCGAGTTTTCATGTGTTGTGGAGAATTAGCCTATAACTCTTCTTTTTTTCCTCTCATAAAAATATTTTAAACCCAAATTTCAATTATTGTGAAAGCAGATATTAATATAGAGCCAGTCTTTGTTGTGTTGTCAGAACATATTGGTTTCTATATGGGCACCATGAAGTCATGCCAGGGATACTGCAGTCCAGTCCGTGGGGGGGGGGGACAGAGAAAGCCCAATGCCATCCCTACTGCAACAGAAGCTCTCCTTCCTGTGAATTGAAATAACTTTCTAAAATTGTGCCTCTTTAGCCTTGAACCACGAGTTGCAGGATTATAGTGACCTGGCTATGGGAAGTCCTACCTGCCCCTCCATTCATTCACTACTCAGCTTTTTCTGTCTTCTCCAGAGTTCTAGAAAAGACCCTGCCTCTAGTGCAGTATATCTCACATTGAGTAACATTTCTTCAGGAAATGAGTTTCACAGACTTTCAGAAAATTTTGAGGAAAACAATTTTTTTTTAAATAGAACTGTAGTGTTACAGTTGCTGTTTACATCCATAAAGAATTACAAAGGCTTGAGTAGCCCCAGTTCCCGCTCCACCACCGTGTCAGTCTGGTATGTCAGTCTGGGTGAGTTATCAGTTATTAGGGGGCTCTCCAGTCTCTACATAACTGGGGTACCTGATGGGAGAGACAGGGCCACAAGCTCAGAGGAAGTACAGAAAAGCAGTTCCAGCCTGGCTGACTTGCTTCCATGTCCCCACAGGGCTAATTCTGTAAAGTGTTTAGACCGTGCTTGACACAGAGGAAACTGTTAACCTGGTTCCCCACACCCCTCTGCTAGAAACTGTTGCTAAGAATGAAAGAGACGAATTTTGTACGTGCAGCTAAATGTTCTGCCATTATAACAAACTTTTTCTGTTTTCAAAATGGCCCATTCTTTACTGGGTAAACCTCAGTCCAAAGCTCCTTCCTCAGAGTCTTTAAGAGGTTTATCGTGTAGACAAAGCATGTGTTCTTCACCGAGGGACTTTGGGCTGCTCGCGAGTGTTTAGGGGGGACTGTCATTTACTTCAGTGGTGTAACAACTGATAAATTGCCCAAGCTCTAGTACACAATCCCACTTGTGCTCACGCAAGCAACCATAATTAAACTCAGTAGATAAAAAATAAATAATAAAACATCTCATCAAAGTAGGAGGAAGCTTGTCAGTAAGGGGAGTTTCAATGGTAGAGAAAAGGGGATGAGAGAAGGTAACATGGTTATTTTCTTTTTTTTTATTTTCTAAGTTTTTTTTTTAATTTACATTCCAAATCATTTTCCCTTTCCCGTTTCCTCCCTCCCCGAAAGTCCCATAACCCCCCTTCCCTCCCTCTTTTCTCCATTCAACCCCTTCTCATTTCTCTGTCCTGGCGTTCCCCTACATCCAGTCTTTCCAGGAACATGGTCATTTTCAAATGACCTGAATTCAGTATATATGTGTATGAAACTGTCAAGAGTAAAAGAAGAAAAAGGAGTGGGTAAGTAGGGAGGTTGAAAGAATCTAACAGGAGTTACAGGAAGGAAAAGAATATCATCAAAACGTGTGGTATGAAAAGTTTAATTAAAACAGAAGGAAGAAAGGAGAAAGGAAATGATAGGTCTCAATCCAAAGCTGACTGAGTGAAGTGCTGGTGTCCAAAACAGGATAGATGAGGCAACATCAATCATCACCCATGACAAAGATTTGTTTTTACTCACCCAGGTTAATAAGCAGAGAACGAGTCTAACATACATTAGAATTTGGTTCCACAAGAGCAGAAATTTCTTTTTTGTTCTTGCAGTTTACTTAGCATTATGTCTGACTCATAAGTGGGTACAAATGAAGTATGTCTTAGGGGAATGAGTGAACATTCACTGTAATTGGGTGACCTTATATGCTCACATCCTAGGAGAAAATATTACAACCAATGAACCCCTACAGGCAGACAAGAGAACCTCAGCTATAACCTGTACAACAAGACAGATCAAGAGAGGGAACCCAGAGATGCACAGCCCCACCAGCATGCTAGCCTCCACAATTTTGCCCGCCCTGGGCTTTCAAACCAAGAGTCATTGTGGTGACAGGCTGGCGCTCATGTGTGTCCTTTCTCCTTTGGGATTTGGGGCTCTTGGGGTTTTATTTTCACTTTTAGTTTCTTGGTATCTGAAGCTGTTGTTCAGAAAACTGTATTAGGGCCATGACTCTCTCATTCCTATATATTCCGGTTACCAACAGAGGAGGCGAATGGATTGTTTAAAATGAAACAGTTCCACCCCTTTTAGTACACTGTAAACATAGCCTTAGCTTTAACTGTAATTATAGTGTGTGGGTGATGCTGCTGAAAAATGCTATAATTATAACATTACAATTGAGAACTGTCTCAATAGAAAACACTGAGTTTCATTGTGCATAGCTTAAGATGCTACTATGGTCCTCTTCAATATGAACGGGACTGATTAACCCATTGCAACAAAAGCATTGTAGTACGTTAATAATAGAAGACCAAGGGCCAGAGTAAAATTACAGGGGATGTGTTGGCTTTAACTTTCCTGTGCTCCCACAAATCTTGTACACAGGTCAAGTATAGAGCAGGGGAGCTTGCTGACTTGAACAAGATCACAGGGAGAAACAAACTTGAAAGACCAGCTCCCTAGTTTGCTTTGCCCCTGATCCTGGCAAAAGAACCTTGCATAAGTTGATGACATTCTGGTTTAAAGTTTGCTTCCCTGAATACAGTTTTCTTTCCTCTTCAACAGTCAGGTCCAGTAGCTCTAGGTGCTATGACATCTAGTATTTTATCTGGGGTGTTTCTAGTACCAGATGTGTTTGTCATGTCATTGAAACATAAGCTAAAAATTGTACTTTAGATGATTTGACTCTATTTAAAAAAAAACAAAAAACAAAAAACTAAAGACTGGAGATTTCCAGCAACAACAACAAATTGTTTTAAAGTAAAAAGCATAGTCAGAGATTCTGACCAGGAGAATCTGAGCAAAGGCGTGTACTAGTGGATAACTGCTTATTGTCAGCAGGGGAATATTTGTGTTTTCATTGCACATCAGGTGTGACAGAGACATATGCACACCTAACAAAGGATGGAGCAGTCTGTAGAGAGACCACAGCAGTCTGGAGTTTATTGCCACAGAGTTTCCTTCGTATTACATGTGGCTCCAAATGGTGAATCAGGTTGGCAGGGGATTTGGAACATGCAAACAGGTATTGAGGTTATTTTCTGAAGTAAAGGTGGGTATGGCCAGCCATTGAAAGGGTATGAATGTGTGCTTACGTGTATTTTGGAGTATGAAGGGGGAAATAATTTCTTTCCTTGGCTTTCTCTTTATCCCTAGATTTTACTAGACCTCTGTTTATCTCCCCACATAAGCCTCAAGACAGATTCCTCACCCTCCCTGTTAATATAGAAACATGAGATTTCATTTTTCCCTCCTATTCTACTCCCTGTTCTGCTCTAAATGTACAAGGAAGAGAAAGGGGAGGGAGTAGGAAACCGATATGAAAATAGAAGTAGAAGTATTTCTTGTACCTCACTGGCAGCTTACATGACAACTACCTGAAGTTAGGCGGTTTCTCACTTTGTTTGTGGCATCCTCAACAAGCCAATAAAACTGCAAAGTTACCAGCCCTGAAGCTCCTATCTCTCAAATTAACCTTGAACACTAATGATAGCCTTTCCTATCTGAAAATGTCCAAAAGCACAGTGCTGGTATGTGAAAGATAAAGTTCTTGGAAACCTGACTAAATATCTAGACCACCTCAGAGAAACTGGGCCTCAGCTCTGAGCCACACTAACATGGGGCTCTGGACAAATCACTTAACCTCAGAGGCTTTAGGTGCTCATCCGTCAATGAGAATACATGAAAATGTGGTATATGCATATGTACAATGGAATTTAATTCAACCATAAAGACATACAGAATTATGTCTTTTTTTTTTTTTTGGAAAAATGTATGCACCTGGAAATGACCATATAAGCAAATTCAGTTCATTCCAGAAAGACAAATATTGCATTCTTCTTTCTTTTGTGATTCATAGAATTTATATAGATACTTAAAATTGCATATTATAGATGACAGGAGAGCAGAAGCTAAATTGTCTAGGGTAAAAAAGGAGGACTAACAGACAAAGGAAGGGGAGGAACCAGAGAGTCATAGAGACATGCTCAAAGCAGATAAAAGAGAGCAATTTCAATTTTATAAACAGATAGGAATATTTTAAAACTAATATCAATGATTATTTTAAAATTACTTAGTTAATTAAAACAAAATGCCTTAATTGGTGAACTGGAAGTAGGGAGTGCTGGGGTAAAACTAATGTAAGAAATTTTGAAAGTGATAAAACTCAAAACACCCATGGCTCCCAGCCAACCAATAGAATGAGCATTGGGTCCCCAATGGAGCAGCTAGAGAAGGGACCCAAGAACCTGAAGAGGTTTGCAGCCCTGCAGGAAGAACAACAATATGAACCAACCAGTACCCCCAGAGCTCCCAGGTACTAAACCACCAACCAAAGAGTACATATGGAGGGTCACACAGCTCCAGCTACATATGTAGCAGAAGATGATTTCAGACATCAATGAGAGGAGAGACCACTGGTCTTTGATGGTTCGATTCCCCAGAATAGGGGAATGCAAGTCAGGAAATTAGGTTGGGGAGGGGGGTGAGCAGGGGGAGGGCAGATGGGATAGGAGATTTTCAGTGGGGTAATGTGGAAAGGGGTTAACATTTGAAATGTAAATAAAGCAAATATCTAATAAAAAATATAAAAAACCTCAATAAATAATATAAAACTATGGATACTTTAAAAAAAACGAAAGTAATAAAACATAGGCATGTGTTGTTTAACAATGAAGACACCTCCTGAGAAATGCATGATTCACTGCTTTACTCATTGTGAGACCCTAAGAAAGTGGACAAGCAGAGAGGCGACTAGAGCTGGCCATAATAAGACAGCTAATCACTGACTCAAATGTCACAAGGTGGAACATGGCTCTCCTTCATGTTTACAAAGCCACAAAGGCCCTCTGAAGAAGAGGCAAATCATTCTAAAAAGGAAGAGCTCCCTATGAAGGACTCTTGACTGCAGACATTTGGAAAACGGTCCCTTGTTCCAGGAGCATTATCTCCTACTCTAGTTCAGTGACATCCTCCTTGTTCTCATATAAAAAAACTAGCCAGGATCACTGCACAGGAGATGAAAAGGTTTATCAGAACCTGCTAAGTTAATTAAATATGAAAACCATGCTCTTAGGCATGGAGCAGGCTGATTTCTGCAGCATTTTGAGCGCAAGATAGTCAAATCAATTTTCTGTTTTAACTGTTCCCAATCAGTGTGACAATTTGAGAAATCCAGGGTAGGAGGAACAAGCAATACAAAATCCTGAAAACCCCATTTACGTTGGTAAGCAGCCAAACTCCAGGTAAAAACCAACCAAACAAACAAACAAAAAACCCCAAAATTCCTTCAAGAAATGTAGATTTCAGTTGCAAAAATAATTAGAAGCAGGTGAATTTAAAGTTTTAAAGGGCTGGGAGTTAAAGGGGTTTACTTGCCAAAGTTCACTTTGTAAAGACTTTACTAGAAAGAAAATGATGTTATATAATGGAGAACAGTAATAATGTTTCCCTGATGTCTCCATCCTAGTAAAGACACCTATGCCAGGGTTTCAACCCTCAACCTAAAATGAATTGAGGGTATTTAATGAGTACCTATTTATGGCAGTATCATATTTAGAGTCCCAGGGAGGCCAGGTGTGATGGTGCACACCATTAGATCCAGCACTGAAGACGTAGAGGTAAAATAAATTCTTTGTGAGTTTTAGAAAATAGGATCTAGGATAATCAGGTATACATCATCATGAAAACCTGTCTCTAAAACAAGAAAGAAAAGAAAAGAAAAGAAACTTGGGCTGGAGATGTAGTTCATCAGTTAAGAGTACACACTCCTCTTACAGAGGACCTGAGTTTGGGTCTCACAACTGTGTGTGACTTCAGGTCTAGGTCATCTGACATCCTTTTCTAATATGTATTGTCACCAGTACTCAATATTCACAACCCCCACAAAAGCATGAATAGCATATGCATAGTTAAAAATAAAATAATTCTGGTTTTTAACGTCTTGGGAAGTGGCGAGGGCAAGATAGAAAAGTTGAAAGAATGAAGATATAGCTCTCGGATCAAAAGAGTTATGTGCCAGAAGCTATTGTCCCCATTTTAACAGACTATGTTATTATTAAAAGTCATGTAAGAGGAGTATTAATTCATTGAGCTGTGTTACAGAAAGCAACAGTAACAATGAAATGCTTGTATTTTGTTCATTTTGCTAGTTATCTGCGGTTGCCTTGGGAATTTGCAAGCAAGGGCAAGAAAATAACCAGTACCAGCCAGTTTCAGATAATGAAAATATTTGCTCCAAAATTGTTCTTCATTGTTAAATGCTATTAGGTTGGAACTAAAATGTAATAAGAATTGATTTCGTTAATGCATCATAAATAAAATTAAAGAGAATTCTTAAGAAGAGCTTTTACAATCATTTAAGCCAATATGACACTTTGGGAGTGTATTTAAATTTCCCCAAGGTGTTTCTTTTTAAAGATTTAATTAGCTGGAGTGATGGCTCAGCGGTTAAGAGCACTGACTGCTCTTCCAAAGGTCCTGAGTTCAAATCCCAGCAACCACATGGTGGTTCACAACTATCTGTAACAAGATCTGATGCCCTCTTCTGGAGTGTCTGAAGACAGCTACAGTGTACTTACATATAATAAATGAATAAATCTAAAAAAAAAAGATTTAATTAAGTGTGTGAATACTGGATTTGGATCACTTAGTAATCAAATCAGATACTACTAGCATTAAAATGAAATCGATGACTTTGATGATAATGTACAGCACAAAGAAGTCTCAACTCTCAAACACCTGACTGACCTTTGGGGACTCTAAAGTGGGTTCTCCAAACAAGCATAGAATAGCTTATTCTTATTTTTTTTTTTTGTATTTTCTTTAAATTAAAAAAAAAAATACTACATTTCTCAAGCTCACTTGATTCTTAGAAAGAGACAGCGAGTATGCTTCTTTTAACATAGCAAATGAACTCAGAGATCTGTCTGCTTTTGTAAGCACTAACAATGAGTTTAGCTTTGTAGGATTCCCAGCATGCTAGACCTAAACTTGCTCTGTCCCAGGCTGAAGTTGAAATCAGAAATCTGCCTGCCTTTGTATCTTACTGACAAGCTGCCTCATTAGTGCAACTGCCTTTATTCTTTTAGGTCTGTGAAGCGCCTCATACAATTTATATTTCATCCTTATATTTTGCATAGTTGAGAAACCATATTTTCTTAAACTCATGTTTTCAGAGTTCTTTCCCACATCCTTAAGGGCTGTCCTGAAGGTCATAGCATTTACCATTGTGCTGAGGAACACATTCTCCAATGGAGTCATTAACCTTAAAACAGGCAGTCATTAACCTTAACCGGGAGAGGATTCCCAGAAGAATAAACATGAAAATGCATACATTATTATACAAACAAGTTCCACACCCACTGCAACAGTCAGCACTGGCAGAGGCCTATACCATGCTAGTTCTGCTCCAGAGGTGGGAACTGTGTCATGCCATTCCTTCTGCATGGTAGGACTTGGCGCTCAGTCTGTCTAATGCTCATTCTCTTACCACCTGCCACCTGCCTCCTCCCCTATCCCCTCTCTCACTGATCACCCTTCTTCCCCCACAAACCATGCCCTACTGCTTTCATGGCTCTCTCTCTCTTTCTCTCTCTCTCTCTCTCTCTCTCTCTCTCTCTCTCTCTCTCTCTCTCTCTCTCTTTCTCTCTCTCTCTCTCCTTCCCTCCCTCCCTCCCCCTCTCAGTGTGTGTGTGTGTGTGTGTGTGTGTGTGTGTGTGTGTGTGTATGTGAGAGAGAGAGAGAGAGAGAGAGAGAGAGAGAGAGAGAGAGAGATTTAAAACCTAGTTCTCCCTTACTTTGTTGAAGATCTGAGTTTTTGAAATCACTTTGGGAATTGTGTGAAATTTCAGAAAAAAAGAAGCTGAAAATTAAACTACCGTATGATCCAGCCATACTGCTCTAGCAACACACATGAGTGAATCTGAGTTGTCCTACTATAGAGACTTCTGCACATTCATGTCTATCACTGTTTTGCTCACAATAGCCAAAATATAATCAGCCTCAATGCCCATCACAGAAGAATGATACAAGTTCATTATTCTTTCTAGCCTAAAAATGAACATACATCACTTACAAAAAATAGATAATATTTGAAATTGTCATATTAGACAAAATAATCCAAGCTCAGAAAGACAAATATCACATTTTCTCTAATATGCAAAATCTAAAAATATACATAAATAAAATATATAAATGTATATATGATAATAAAGTAGAGTGGTGTAAGGGAGAGGCAGGTATGTAATAGATGTAAAGATACATATAAAAAAAGTAGAGGGACATGGGGGAGGCAGATATGGGTATATATAAACATATATATGTATATACATGATAATAAAACAGAATGGCTGTGAGGGGGAGGCAGATGTGCGTATTACATCCATAAACTCCAAGGTGATCTTAAAATCTGAAGGATTATAGGTCTTAATTGGAATAAGAAGTGAACCATTTAAATCTGTGCCATTAGGATTTTGCTGAGAAGGAAAGGAAACTGTTGAATAAGGTGAAAGATAGCAGTAATGAGTTTCATCTAATATCTTCATTTGACTACAAAAGACCCAGAAAGTAATCCTAGGAGGATTTCAGGGATGTTGACAAAGTTTGAGGCCTTATGGTTAGATAAAGACACTTGTTCTCCTAACGTGTCTCATGTGAAGCAAAGACTCTAATTATGTGTAGTTGTTGGATCTTAAATTACACTGGAATTCCATACAACCTTTTCTAATCTTTGCATTGCATTCTTGGCATCTTGTAAGCATCAAGAATTTCAGAGTCTCCATGTTCTCAAGGCTGAGCTTAATTGTGAAATGTGAATTATTCAGTGAAATATGAAAACAAAAGAAAGGTTTCAGTGTGTGCTAACCTGCCTTCAGGGGAGGAAGCTGAACAGAGCATCATTCAGGCCAAAAGATAGGTTTCTTTCTTGGGTGGACCACTGGACACTCTGGGACACGTAGGTCTGCTCTCACTGTCTCCTCTCTGTTCCTCCAGCCCTACCTCATCCCCTTATTTCATCTGCCCAATAACTTGGAGAACTACTATAAAAAAGATGGATGGTATGTTTTATTAAAATGGAAAAGCCATGTTATTTGATAGCCTTTGCTCTCATCTCACTTCCCTGTGCTAAGGCTATAGTATATTTGCCTCATTCTTATATTAAATTTCTGATTCAAAAGCTATTCCATAAACACAAAATATAATTACACCATCTTAAATTCTAGAAAAATATTTTGGGCATGATTCACTGTAGTTTGTATTTAGGGACATGTAGATGCTACTTTTTTTCTACTTCATAAACCACAAGATGTTGGATGACAGAAGAAAATTTAAAATTTGAAATTGATGGATTGCTCACTATAAAAATTAAGTGAAATATTTCCTTTATCCCACTTCTTAAAAGATTAAATGAAAGTACAAGAATTTATATCACAGTATTTGTGACAATTATAGTAAATTATGACCTTTCAAATGTTTATGTCTTGAAGTTGAGGTTTGGGGCCTTTAAAAATAAATCTGACATAGCAGCTATAGTATAAATTTCAAAATTACAGACTATGTATCATGGGGTTGACACTCTCTGTGGTACAGTTGAAAATCAGATGGAATCTCTGGGCTTATTATAAAGACCATGCCTTTATGCTTTCTCAATTTCTTGCCCTGTGATTTCAAGGACCTAACATAAATGTCTTAATATCATGCATATCACAGAGTCTGAAGTAAGTTGTTACATCAAGAAAACATTGAGGTGTTCTAATAGATAATATACTAGCAGAGCTGTTATCTGATGCAAACTTGTAAGAAGTTTTATAAATGTGGAAAGGAACAAGAAACAGATTCACCTCCAGACTCACCATTTGAAAATGCTTTTCACTGTAGTATTCTACCATGCTCTATTTGAACATTTTACATATTTTAAACAGCTACGAGTCCCCATAACAAGCTTTTAAGAGTGCGCACACATGTACAAACACACACACACACAAACACACACACACAAACACACACACAAATACACACACACACAAACACACACACAAACACACACACAAACACACACACACACACACAAACACACACACACACAAACACACACACACACACACACACACACACACACACACACTCCTTCACTACCATGCTCCACAGCCTCTTTACCTGTCTTGCTGTAGAAATTGTCCTCTAAACTCACAGTGTTAGGAAAAAGTTGAGAATGTGAGCTTTGAGGTAGAACTTCCTAGGCATGGTGCCCCTCATCTTTGAATCTGCTTTTCACATATTTACCAAGATCTTCAAACCAACCCCACCCCTTTGGTACTCTTGATAAGAGGACTGACCAAGATAACACACCAAAAGGATAGCCACTGTAACTGATTATTTACAGCCCATTATCTGTTATCTGGGAATAAAAATTAGAACTAACTTTAGAATATGGATTATGGTAGCCAAATTTCCTAGGTGAGGGGTAATAAACATAAGTTAAACCTGTAGTATTTGGAGCTTCCCTAATTATTCTCTATGGTTACTCTTGCTATACCCATTTCATTTATCTGGAGGAAACTGATGCTGTGGGAGAGAAGACTGGTTTTCTAATATCAAAAAAGAAGGCTTCACACTCAGGGTATACTTGCCCAGAGCCTGGGTTCCTTCCCTGCATTTTTAAACCCAGTTTTGTTCATGTAGTCCTCATTTGTGGGAGAAGAAACATGAATAAAAGTCACAGGAGAAACAGTATTTACTACTGACCTTGCAAAATGTCTTCATGGGCATGCTAACTAATGTAACTCAGCTGCACAGGCACAGGGAATAACAACCATACTTTGCCTCAGTGCTCAGACATGCCTGAACCTGTAAATAAAGTTACATTAGCAAGTACAGCATGGAAAGAAACCACCCACGACACCTGTGTTGTGTTGGTGTCAGAAGTGGCCACTGTGGCGATGAATCCAAAGATATTGCTTTTGAATCAGTGCTGGGCCATTGCTCTCCAGTGGGGGGGTTGGGGGTGGGTATTAAGCCTTCTCTGTCAGTGGAAATGTGAAAATCAGCAGCTGAACATTTGTTGCTGTTGACATTCTATAAAATTTCCCCTGAGACAAGAACTCTGTGTTCCAGTCCAAATTAAGTGACTATTTCCTGTTTGTTGACCTACAGCTTCAAGGTTACTAAGTCATCAGCTTAGAAAGGTTCATTATTCCCCTCTGGTCTAGCAAAACACTGGATTCTATTAATGGTCCAAGTAAATAGCTTATATTCCCTTCATGCCAGCTACATTAGCTAGTCCCTCTCTTTTATAAAGCAGTTGAATCCCATGTCTTCCTCTTACTAGTTCAATGAAGATGAGTAAGACATTCAACCTCTCAAAGATTTAATCCCATATCTGTAAATGGAAATAATGATGGCACCTCCTGTAGTTCTCTTGAACTGAGTTGTCCTGTGTCATCTTTGGTGTTACTGCTTCTGACACTCAGCTGACTGTAGGAAATACCTGGTTCCTGTGTAGGCAGACACATCTCAAAGACACACATGTCTTTTTCAAAAGGAGGATTCAAAGTCTCTCCTTTAATGCATCCAATTCCACAGTTTAAGACCCTGTAGAGCCACACATTGCTTTGCATCCTACATCTCACATCACAAAGCGAGTTCAGTTGCCATTCAGATGTGAGGGTCTGCTGCCTTGACTCAAGTAGAGGAGCCTCTGAACTTGGCTCTTCTCCTTTTTCAACTGCCAAACTGCACACTCTGCCTGAGAATTGAGACCTAAAGCCACACAAATCAAGATGAGGGATTAAAAACAAAGATGCCCGGGCTAGCAATTCAATAGGTCTAGGGTAGAGCCCACATGCCCAGTGATGATAAAGCAAACTCCTCTGCTGGCCACTGGCTTAGAATCCATGAGTCCACATGCGAAGTGTTTACTCACAGGAAGGGGCTAGACCTTCTCTCGTACAGTTTATATAAACTATTACTACAAACCTCACAGCTCTACAAAGAAAGGAATGATGCTGGGTGTGGTGGCACACATCCTTAATCCCAGCACTCAAGAGGCAGAGGCAGAGGCAGAGGCACAGGAGACTTTTGAGAGTTTGAGCCCAGCCTGGTCTACATGGTGAGTTATGGGCCATCCATGGATGCAGAGCGAGACCCTCCCCCATAAAATGGAAGGAAAGAAGGGAAGGTCTTGGGAGGAAGGCAGAAGGGGAGAAAAGATTGAACAAAAAGACAATCTGGCAGCAGGGAAGTCATCAGAACCATAGAAGCTTCCCATCTGGAAGGGAAATTCTCCACGTGTCCACCTCATAATAGCAAACTGATTTCTCCACACCTGTGCACAACTTTTACTTAAGCCATTCCTTATATAGCACAAGATACTGGAGACAATTTTAAGAGCTCTTTTACCTTACTAGGAAGATTTAATGGTAAGAAAAGTGTTGGCTCATTCTTGAGTATTGCTCTCCTCGGATGTCTGTTCCCTTCCTTTCCACATAGCTACGTTTTATCTGATTGGCAGGTACCTCCTTTTTAATAGTTCCTGCAACAATGCTTCCAACAGAGCAGTCTTTAAGGAGCGAGGCATCTGGAGCATTAGAAGGGAGTAAAAATCTCAACTCTATATCTTGGACCTGTGCGCAAAAGTGTACACCTAGCAACATCAGGGAAAAGGTGGAAGCCGAGGAGAATAAAATGAAGTGTTTAAATAACAAGTTGACAGGTAAATTTTCTGTAGGGATGCTATTGTTTCTATGTGGTGTGTCTCCAAAAATATTCATGTCAGAACCTTGGTCCCAGTATAGCAGTATCATGAGGTGGTGGGACTTTAAGAGGCTATGTTTAGAAAATGGTTCTTAGGTTAATGGGAACCTTAACTTTGGAAGGGATTAATATAGTTCTTAGTGGATCACAATTCATCCCCAAGAATGATATTCTTTAAAAACATGTGGCACTAATTCCTTAGTCCCTCTGGCTTCCTGTGTTACCATGAGATCTCTTTCACCATACTCCCAACCTTGTGTTGCCATTCCTCATGAGTCCCTCACCAAAGATAAACAGAAGCAGAGACTTGATCTTGAATCTCAGAACTGCAAAATAAATAAACTTCTTTCCTTTATAAGTTCCTCAGCCTTATATATTTTATAATGATAATGGCAAATGAACTAGACTGAGAGTCTAGGTCTCTTGCTTTACTTTACTTACTTATTTATAAATATATTAAGCTGTCTCGAGTCATAAAAATTCAGATTCTATATCCCATTAGTAACATAGTCACATAACCACAGCTTACATGTTCACATGCTTATAAATTGCTTTTACATACCTAGTACTAGATATTTTGTTTATTGTAGATTATACATAAAAATAAATTTATAGGATGAGGATATAACTCAGTGGTAGAGAGCTTTATTAGCTTGTACACAGGTCCTGAATTCAATTCATGTCACTGCAATCTATATGCATATGTATATATACATATTTAAAATTTATATATAGTTGAATCAAAAGATATTCTAAAGTGTGATTAATATTTATTAGAGCAGAATGCTTCTTGAAATATACTTTCACCAGTTTACCTATTTAGGAAGAGACAATTCTCATTTAGTGGTTTATAAAACAGGAATTTGAAGACAGAGTTTGTATTTTGTTTATCAAAGTGTTACTTTAAAGGTGTCCCAGTACACATCAAATTAGAGGTTCACCCATAGTAAGAATAGGAGTCAATCTTTGTTCAAATAGTCTTCAGAGTCTTTTCTGACTTGGAGGTTAACTTCTATCAGATTTGCTTGGAGCTCATGAGAGCTTTTTCTAAGGTTACGAAAAACACCCCATCAGGTATTTTCTGATCAGTAATGGACTTACATTATCAGCTCACCTTTAATTTGAAATGTGTTTACATGAATCTTTTTAGGCCACTTATTTGTTATAAAATGATTATAGTTGAGCAAAACCATATCTCTTCAGTCTGTATAGCCTTTAAATCAGCCAAGAAGAGCCTGAAAAACTTCTGCTATGCCAAGAGATGAGGGATGAGTCTATAAACAAGTACTCTGAATCGTGATCCTCCCACTCTTTCTGTGAAGTTCCTCTCATAGAAAATGTGACATGTGACTCATGTACACAGGCTTAGTGAAGACTCTGTATGAGTCTGATCTGTAGTATTAGAAATTTTTCTTTACTTTTCTATGTGAGACAAATAGCACATAAAATATATTTTCTTTCTGTCCCTCAATGGATCACCTGACATAACCAACTGAGACACGAGATAATCTTTTGGGTCCCTATGTGTAGATGTATAGATACTAATTTTACTTAATTTCAAGTGTCTCTGTTGCCAGGATTCACAGCCAGGCTTTGCTGACATCTTATTTCTGCCCTGTGATTCTGGAGTATATCCTGTAACATGCTCCCTAAACTTGTCATTTTTGTCTGCCTGTTCCCTTACTCTCCATCCTAGGAAAACCATTCTTAAAATACATAGCCTATTGCTGTGTCTCCTCAGGAAACAGCAGGGGCACAGCTCTAGGCTCTCCAAGCTGTAGCTGTCCACCACTAACAGTTTTTAAAGGGCAAACTTGGTAAAGAAAGCTTATGAGAAGAGTGCCTGCTTTGGCATGCATGTTGGGGAGCATCAAGAGATCCCCTTGCATTAAAGCCAAAGACTTAGTTTCATTTTGTTTCCAGTCTGCCAGTCTATTGACTGTGTAACTAAATACCTATCTGCTGCCACCTAGTGTATTGAAATGTAGTGACGTGAGATTTGAACTCATTGGTTACTGGAACATTGCTTATTACTCAATGATTTTTCATTTTGGGTTTCTCATAAGCTTCCAATTTATTACTGCGATCTAAAAATCATCATAATTTTCTGTCATACAGTCTAGGGTCTCAGGAGCAAGCCAATCCCTGAAAGTGGTATCCTTGGATATTAATTAGGCTTTGCAATTCTTGGGTACGTAGTAAACATAGAAGAGCACCAGAAACCATGATTTTCACTTCATAAAGGCAGTAGAACACATACCCTCACTCTTTACCAACCACAGGATCATCAGCAGTTCCGTCTTTCTTTAAACAGCATCTTTTTCTGCTTGTGGTAAAATGGAAAGGCAAGTCTGGCTAGCTTCAAGCTTTAAGAATCTTTGACTCTAAATAAACCAAAGTCATGCCCCAGAAGACTGTGAAGTGCCTATAATGAATGTCATTTCTATGTGAATATCTGACCTCTTGTTATAGCTAGAAGTGAGTAGAGATCCTGACTTGGAAAAGGAAGAACCAAACACATATAGGCCATGATTGTATTTCGTGTATTCTCGATAGCTGTCACTGGACTGTTGTCCACCAATATATAAGCTAATCATATATATGTCTCCAACCTCCTGGCCTCTCATGGAAATTTGGAAGCAGGCTCCTGTAAATAACCCATTTCCCAAGCTAGCTTAGAATGTTGCATCCCTTTATTTAAATAACTCTACATAGTGTTTTCGGTATATGCTACAATGTTTTATTTGGAGGTTGCCTTATGAGTCTTATTTTCTCCATCAGTCTGGGACATCTTCAGTTTCTCTTTTCTGTGAAAAAAATCTGACACATCATGAAGGCAATGCATATGTTTTTCATAATGACGATGTTTTTCCAATTTATTTCATATACATAAGAGTAAAAAGTTAAATATAAGGCCCTTTCAGATTGCATCCACAGCACTTAGTCTCTAGGCTCTGGTCTCTACGGCTATCTAGCAGATCATAGATGCTTATAACTCTTTGAACTTAATGCCTAAAGGCAAGATCCTACAGCATTCCATATGGGGAGAGGAGCTTTGAAGTGAGAAATGTGTGGTTTCATGTCCCAGCTTTACTATTTACTGTGTCTGTGTATTGCCAAGAAATTATCTGATGTCTCAGAAGCAGCCCCTTAGCTATAAATGAGGATCTTAACACTAACACACAGCACTTTCCACACAAGAAGTATGTACATGAAATGACAAAGCACATGCTAGGAGTGTGGCACGCAGTAGGAACCTAATCTCTTCTAGAATACTTTTATACATTGCTTAAGTAAATGTTCTGCTTATATTCAAAGCCGAGGGGGAGAGAAGTGGCGGGTAGTGAAGAGATGGCTCAGTTGGCAAAGCACTTGCCATGCAAGCGTGAGAAGTCAATTCAGACTTCCAGAGCCCATGGTGCAACAGCATGCATCTCTCATACTCCAGAGCTCATGGGTCATCTCTCTTGGTCTAGGCAATGATGAAGAACAAAGAAACATGTCTCAAACAAGGCAGAAGGTGAGAACCACCAACCAAGCTTGTCCTCTGACTTCCAAACACATACACCATAAAATGTTTGCACCTACACCCACACATAAACACGCACACATACACACACATATACACACCATACACATACTACACACAAAAATATATTTTTCAATTACTCAAATTAAAAGTAATCAGAACAGTATTGTCATTCTGTGATACATTTCCATTCAGAAGCTATTATCACCAAATGTGGTCCTGTTGCCCAAGATGTAAATTCTGGGAATGTGGAGGCATTGTGGCAGTCACACAAAGAGTGCTCCTAGCATCTAACAGGCAGAGGGTAGGAATAATGCTAAATATTTCAAATGCACAAGAAGGCACTGAAAACATAGATGACCTAGTCTAAAATACCCAAAGTGCAGAGGTGTAAAAAGTTCTGTTGGATTCTAGACACTTAATGTAGAAAATCTGACTAGACAAATAGAAAAAAAGCTTCCACCATGGTTAGCTATGAAGAGTTTCACCTTGCCAAGGGTTCATATTTTAATTATGAAGTATTTTTAGACTAAGATCAAGTAAAATTTGCTGTTTTTCCTGGAAGGTCAATTCCCAGAGGTATCTGGATCGACTAAAGCACTAGAAATGGTGTGTTGCTCTCCTTCCTGGTAGTAGTTATTTGTCAAAAACTCACCGCAAGTCAAGGACTCAGTGTAACTCACTTCTTGGTGACTATATAGAATGGAGACTATAATTCTGCTAGCAAGTTGTACATTTGACACTCCATCTCAGATCCTGCTGGCTTCCAAGCTTGTCTTTCCACTGTTATATTAATGATGTGCTCTATGGGTGGACGTAGCTCTCTTCTACGGTTACGTTAATGATGTGTTCTATGGGCATTTGTAGCTCTCCGCCAAAGCTACATGACTCTTCTCTCTGGATGGATGCAGAGCTGAAGCCTGGGAGTCTTGCTCCCAGGTTCTACTTCCAAGAATCTTTCACTAACTTCCATGACTCGACAGCGTACACAGCTGAATGCTGAGCTGAGTTTTTAGCTGAACTCTTGTAGTGTATTACAAACTACAATGGGAGAAGCCCTGGAAGATAGCTGGGAGCTTGCCTTTCCACTCCACACAAGTGGAAGTTGAGACCTGATCTACTTGAGAGACGCCAAACCAATCACGGAGCAGAGAGTCAGATTGAGCATGCCGCCATCCTCTGAGAGCTACAGAAGCAGTTTTGCATCCCCATTACATGGAGTTCCGCCCACCCCCCACCCCGCTTCCCCAGGACTCAGTGCATGCTGCTTCACCTTGCTAATGCAGTCCCTATTTGGCATGTTTTTCCCCAAGACTCGGTATTTGAAGGGCCTTTCAGTATAAACACTTGAGAAACTCATTGTTGTGCTAGTGTAATATAGAAGCTCATTGTTCTATTCGGTGGTCCTCAACATATCACAATCACCTGGAGCATTTCAACAATGCTCAGGCATCACCCCAATCTAATCAAATTAGTCCTCCAAGGTTTTGTTTTTAATATTCCAAGTGACAATAATAATATGCTTAGACCCACTAGTCCAATTGGGTATGCAGGTACCCAATCCATGGATCTCAATCTATTTTCTTTTCTTTTCTTTTCTTTTGAGATTATAATATAGCTACAAAATTTCTCTCTTCCATTTCCCCCCTCCAAACCCTCCCATATACCCCTCTCCACTCTCCTTCAAATTCATGACCTCATTTTTCATTAATCATTATTGCATGTATATATGTATTTACACATATATGCATATATAAATACACACGTGTATATATGCATATATACATAGACACATGTGCATTTCTAAATATAACCTGTTCAGTCTATATAATGTTACTTTCATGTGTGTTTTCAGTGCGGACTCTTTTGACATTACATAGCTAATTGATGTGCTCTTCTCTGGGGAAAGTCATTTCTCCCACTCCAAAATTTCTTCAGTTACCTATAGTTCTTTGTGTAGGGTTGAGGTCTCATGGGCCCTTCCTCCATCCACTTTGGCATGTCTGTTGTTCAGTTCATGTTTGGGTAGTCACATTGGTAAGGTAGTGTGGGTATATTTTATGACATTCCTAGGAGACACAATCTCACAGAAAACTCCCCAATCCTCTGGATCTTACAGTGCTCCTAACCCCTCCTCTGCAATGTTCTCTGAGTCTTAGGTGTGGAGGTATTTTGTAGATGTGTTTATTGGGATTGGAATCTACATTTATATTTTGATTGGTTGTGGTTTTTCTGAAGTAGTCTTGATCTGTTGCAAATAGACACTTCCTTGATGAGGAGTAAAGACCACATTTATCTATGTATGCTTATACAAAATAAGGACAAATGTTTATAGACTGTTGTTAGAGATTATGCTGGTTTAGTAAAGAAGTGGTTATAGATTCTCCTCTAACCACCATGACTCCATTAGCACTGAAAATGCCAATATCAACCATGGTTTCCCTCTTGTTGATTGGGTCTTAAATTCAAGAGAGAGCTGTTGGTTACCACCAAAGTATGTGTGCCACTACTGCACCTTTAGGGTTATTGTCCCATACTGGTCATTGATGTGGTTCATGGGTGTCACAGATAGATAGGAATATTGGTTGCTGCCGTCATTTTCAGGTTTGCGTGACACCATATGCTACAGTGAAATCTAGTCCCATGAGTCTCAATCTTAATATGCAGAGACAGATGGTCAGAGAGCATGCTAGAATAATGATCTTAATCTAGTAGATACATGGGTCAACAAACCTAACTCTAACATACCACTCACTGATGGTGCTTGGTTGGTAAACTTCATCTGCTTGTATTTCATCTCAGGAAATTAGGTAGAGCTGCTTACGCCATCCTTCCTCCTCTTTGAAACCTTCCTCTATCCTTAGATACACTGACCTTCAGTTCTTAGTAAGCATTTCTTTCTCTGATTTCCTAAAGCAATCTACCTTTGTTCTTAGCTATGTCTATGTGTATGCATACATTATTTTATCTGCAGCCCAATAACTCTTCAAAAGCAGAATTCAGATACAATGTTATTTTTGTGTTTCTTAGTGCAACTTAAGAGTGCCAGCCAGGCTTCATAAATGCTTCTGAATTAACTGAAACTTTGAATTTCTGACATGAATTATCCCAGACTATCCTATGGACTTGAAAATGCAAAACATTTTTCTTTGTTGAGTAACAATAAAGTTTAGATAAGCTATGGAGTAGGAGAGATTGAAGGTATGGATATTTGTTTATTTCATTCTATGTGCATATATTTGAATTTTAGAAAAGTATTCTGTACTCTTATGCTATAGTTTATTTTGAACAAGGCAGGACTGACATTAGTCCAGCCTTTTGTTTCTATGCCCACAGTTCTGTGCATTGTTCACATCTCTAATAGATGCCAGCATCAACTTTCTACCAAGACTTGATGGTCAGCAATGTCTCCAGTCGCTGCCAAATGTCTAATGGAAAGGAAACAAAACCTTATTCGAGAATTCTTGGCTGAGGACAATGAGGTGTCACCTAGCTACATGTGGCGCCAGTATTTTAAGAATAATATTAGTGGTACACACATAAGAGAATGGCAATTCATTGTGTTCTTAAAAATACATTTTTAAGGATTAAAAGAAAAATATTATCTTTTTGTGATTTAGAGGACATATCTACGTACATGATATGTATCATCGTATTTGCCAGGTTGGTCATTCTTTTTATATAATAGAAGTGTGTTGTACACATAAACCAATTTTAAAATATATACATATTTTATACATAAGAACTCAAAAATATAGTGATAGCAATTCCACATAACAAGAGAATATATCCAGGGCAGAAATTACTAAGAAACAGTATCAAATGTTTTTTTCCCTCTCAGAGGTGAACCCAACCTATTTATGTAAAATATTGTCTGGTTTTCCTTAATCCTTGGACTAGAATATACTACTTGAGGAAGTAAAGATTATTAATCTACCCATAAATAATTGCTCAGTGATTGTTGAGCAATGCACAAATGAATGAGTGGAACCCAACCCTAAAACCAAAAACTTTTAGTATGTTGTCTTACTTAATTTTTGTTGCTGTAATAAAATACCCAAGCAACTTGGGGAAGAAAGGGTTTATTTTACCTCATAAATAGGAGTCACAGTCCAGCATTATAGGGAAACCAAGCCACAAGAACTTGAAACAGCCAGCCACATTTGTAATAAGAGCAGAGCAAAGAGACAGTATATGCATACTCATGCACTTCTTACTGTCTTCTCTTACTCTTAGATGTTCTAACCAGGAGATGTAGTCACTCACAGTGGACAAGTTTTCCCACTTAATTAACATAATCAGGATAATCCCCACAGACATGCCCACAGACCAAGCTAAGAAAAACAGACCTTAACAAGACTCTTTCCAGACAATATTAGATTGTGCTGACATAAACTAACATCACATGTACTCATTACAAACGTGTGCTCATTGCATTGTCTCTCTGACTCTTTGGCCTGCTCTTGGGACTCTTTTCCTCCTATTGGTTTGCTTTGTCCAGCCTTAATATGAGGGCTTTTGCCTTGTCTTATTGTTATCTTGTTTTGTCCTATTTGGCTCTTGTCTCTTGGAGGCCTGCTCTTTTCTGAAGAGGAAATGGAGGGGGAGTGGATCTGAGGCAAAGGGAAGATGAGGGGTATCCAGGAGGAGTAGAGGGAGGAAAACCTGTAGTTGGGATATTTTACATGAGAGAAGAATCTATTTTCAATAATTTTTTAAAAGAGAAAGATGAGGTTATATATAAAAGGGTATATCATTGTCATTCAGAATTAGTGTTCTCAACAAAATGACAAAGAGTCAGGATTCATTTGCCCACTACTTTCCTCTAGCAATAAGCCTCCCTCTAACTTCAGATTCCAAGTTTTCAGTGACATCAACTTGATTTTGGCAAAGGCATTGTTATACATTCAGGCTTGCATTATAATATTCCAACACTTCTTTCTCCTGCCATTACTAGCTAAGAACTTGACACATGAAATCCAGGCAAGAACCCATGTGAAATCCAGACAATGAAAGGTAGCAAATAGAATGCCTGCTGACTCTCAGAAAGGAAATTGTGACATGACCTAGTGGTTCCTAAATTAGCCCCCAAATGCTACTCATAAAAGCCACTGGGAAATATTTAAAAGTCCAATACACAAACAAATCATTGACCCATAAATTACCAACTAAACAGAATTTTAAAGGATAGAACATAGGCATCGATATTTACTTAATTCTTCAATAAATTCAGACATGTAAGTTTTATTTCTGTCTGTGAATTTCTTACCAGAAATGTGAATTTCAAAAGACATGACAGCCCCACATAGAATTGTTTCAGCTAAGTCCCACTGAGGAGCTTTTCATATGACCAAGGGATTGAGCAGTGTTTTTTTGTGCAGTGAATTATAAAACTCTGTTCCCAGAAGAGTGGAGGCCCAAATTAATAGTAGTGGGTCTAGAATTTCAAAAGTGACTATCCAATAGAAGATATCAAGGAATTTCATGTTACCTTATAGTTACTGAACTTTATAACTTCTTGCCTTACATATTTTCAATAGGATTTTTTTAAAGGAAAACCCCTGTATTTTTTATTAGATGTTTTAACAAAATAACTTTTCCATCAGATGGTAAGATGCCATAGCAACACATCAGGTGCCACAAGAAGCAACCTGTCCAATCTCACAATCAAAGTAAATGCCACAATTGTCAAATTGTGGACATACTTGCTATATTCACACAGGGGACTTGGACTACATAATTTACACACTTTGATATTAAAATAAGAAATAATTCAGACTCAGCACAAAATGGGTACTCTCTTTGCTACAAATATTAGTCAAATTTAGGAATGTATGAGTTTTTAAACATAAAACTTATTTACAAGTCTCCAAATTTTCTTAAAAATATCACATGAGAAGTAAGCAAATAGAATTCACTGGTTTTTGAAACATTTAGCAAGTTCCAGTGAATATCAATACCTGCAGAGAGGTTACCTCATGCTGAACTTTGTGGAACCAATATCACGTTCTAATTCCAAGCTCCTACAGAACATCCCATAGAACTCTTAACACCCAATGGCTCTTCTAGCCCAAAGTTTTAAAGTCCTTCCACAGTCCTCCCCAAAATATGGTCAGGTTATCAAAGGAATACCCCACTATGCTGGTACCAATTTGTCTTAGTCAGGGTTTCTATTCCTGCACAAACATCATGACCAAGAAGCAAGCTGGGGAGAAAAGGGTTTATTCAGCTTATACTTCCACATTGCTGTTCATCACCAAAGGAAGTCAGGACTGGAACTCAAGCAGGTCAGGAAGCAGGAGCTGATGCAGAGGCCATGGAGGGATGTTACTTACTGGCTTGCTTCCCCTGGCTTGCTCAACTTGTTTTCTTATAGAGCCCAAGATGGGATAGGCCCTCCCCCTTGATTGCTAATTGAGAAACTACCTTACAGCTGGATCTCATGGAGGTATTTCCTCAAGGGAGGCTCCTTTCTTTGTGATAACTCCAGCTTATGTCAAGTTGACACACAAAACCAGCCAGTAGAATCAACCTCTGGCCTACACAAACACACACAGACATAGACACATACTCACACACACACACACACACACACACACAATGCATATACACAAACACTCACACACAGGCACAATGGCACACACATGCATACATGCTACTGAACACACACTCTCATGTACACACACACACACACATATACATACATATATATATATATATACACACACACACACACACACACACATGCATCCATGCATCCATACACACAAAGCCTTCAAAGAAAAAATGCAAATGGCTACCAGTGTTCTTCCAAGATCTTTGAGTACAAGCAGTGTTAATGCTAAAATTTCTTCAGAATGTGGAACATCTTCAGTTCCAACACTCATTTGTTCAAGTGGGAATTGTTCTGGGGTATGAAGGTTGAACTCTCTTGCAAATTGCAACATCCTTTTCTGGGATGCTATAAGTGGATGCTAAACAATACCATCTTTAGGCTTAAGCATTGTTGCTTAGAATTTTTCTGCTCTCTGCCTATTATCACACTTCTAGTCCTAGGCATGCCTTCCAAATGAACTACCTGCCCCACTAGCTCTGAGTCTTAAACAGGCCCTAAGGAATAATGCAGGGAATGAAGCCACAACTTTTTGGCTTCAGAATTGATGGCTGACAGTAGCAAGGGATAGATGCTGAGAAGGTGAGCCAGGAAAACAGTTCTTCCAAATGTTAATGTCACCTCCTGGAGAGACTGGCTTTATCTCTGTAGTTCCTGCTTTACACACTTCAACAGTTATGTTTCATGGAAATGTCACATGACCCTCCTCATTCCATGTGTGCTTTTTCTTCCTATTCTGCAGGTTCTTCTGGAAAGCCTCGGTTCACCAAGTGTCGTTCCCCAGAACTGGAGACATTTTCGTGCTACTGGACAGAAGGAGATAATCATGATTTAAAGATCCCAGGATCCATTCAGCTATACTATGCTAGAAGGTGAAGGCTTCACGCCCTTCTGACTTTGTCCTCCACTGATGTGTCAGTGAGAATGGTGTGGAGAGATTTAAATTCTGTATGAGAGCATATGAGCATGCCCGTGTGCATAAGTGAGTGTGTGCAGAGGCTTGAGTAATATTTGAACTGAGGAGGTCTCAGGGACCCCTCTAATGTAGTATGTTAAGATGGGGACAAGAAGTGAGGAAAAACTGTGTGAGTATATGAAGGAAAGGCTTTGAAGGCAACGACAATCGCAGATGCAATGTTCCGGTGGCCATGTTAGCTTGTTAAAAAATCAGAAAAGCCTGTACACATGACATGAGGCTGAAACTTCGGACAGCGACATGTGAAGGAGTTAGAGGGCTACTCAGAGAAGGTACCAATGCTTGTAGGCCAGAGAAGACCACTGACTCTTACTTTGGTGCTTTGAAAAAAAAATGTGTTTTAAGAGCCTCCATTACTCGGTTTCTCTATAAGAATATGTCGTTGTCTTAAATTAATTAATTACACTAAGTGAGGGAATTTGCTCTTTCGTTTTTATCCATGTCATCTGGAATGACACTCGAGGAGGAAAACAAACATGAAAATATGGTCAACACCCAGTCGTTAAATTTCATTCCCTGGCCATGTCCTCCTTTCCTCTCCTCCACTGTTACTTCAAAGTATCAGCATAATTTATGTGACACTCAGTGATATTTTAATATATCTGTATGATGCGTAATTCTCAAACCAGGACAATTGGTATATCTATCACTTGAGGCATATATTATTTCTTTGTGCTAGGGCCATCCAAAATCCTCTTTACTAGGCATTTTGAAATACGTAATTAACCATTGCCGACTATAATTACCCTACTGTGCTATACAACAAAACTTCGTAGTTTTAAATGTTAGAGTTAAATATTTTCTTATCTTTCTTTCCTCCATAAACCTCCAGGGAAGACCGACAACAATCTGCAAGGTTAGTGAGGACCCTTTGTCTTAGACTCTCATAGATGATAGGGAAGGGGAGGAAAATGTAGGGGCAGTTAGTCTGAGCTAGCCTCCTTCACAATAATGATATAGAACCCAGATTCCTAAGCTATAAAATGTAATTCCTTATTGCTTATGGTTATTAATAGACTATGAGAACTTTCTAATGCCTACCTGAGTGTTTAATTTACAGACAACAAAAACTTTAAGTGAATGACAAAGACTGACCCTATGTACCTTCTAGTTATGAAAGGCACCACAGAAATACCCCCTGCCAAAGGCACACAGAGATGAGGTAGTTTAGCACCAAACACAAACACACCACTTATTTATCTTGAGGTTGATACTGTAAAGTGGCATGGGCCAATAAAGTACAGGCAGGCAGGCAGGCAGACAGACAGACAGACAGACAGATAAACAGATACTCAGATGTGAAGCTAAAGTGTTTGGGAACACTTTTTAATATGTATGAATTGATTCTGTTATTTCTAATATGAAAAGAGAGAGAAACTCACTAGATGCCATCTTTACAGCTTGCTACAGTAGCTCAGATAACTTAGAGCCATCAAAACAAATGAGAATTTTTTCATACAGGCACCACTGATCAAACCGATCCAAGTAGCAATTGGATAAACTTTTGAATCAGTTCCACTGCAGAAAAATGATTTTTCTACCCTCCTGGAAGTCACCCAACCTAGCCTTAAGCCAAAGGATAAATCCAGAGACACGAAGCCCTCACAGACATCCTTATCTCTTACTTTCTTCCATCAGAGCCACAGTAACTGTCTGCAGGCTTCTTCCTCACATCCCAATCTTCCCAGCATCCCCAGTCTGCACTCACCCTGGGAACTAACAAGAAATTTGCCGCAAGCGTGACCAGGGGAGAAAAAAAATCTCAGATATATGCAAAAGAACATTCTGTTTTAGCCCTAGTGGAACCTAGAATCCCAGGAGAAAAATATTCCCACCTCCCTAAACACCATGAATACAAACTCATGATGAAGTGCCAAACCAAACTCCCCAAATCAGGATTTTGTGTTTTCTCTACAAAAAAAAAAAAAAAACCCTAACCAAAACAAAACAAAACAAAATTATAAATACTTTGACTATTCTAGCCAAACCCACAAAAGCCCTCAACACTGTTTCTCTGAGAATCAAGTGTAAAATCAAGGGTTAGTCTATCAGAATAGGTCTGTACTGATGCATGGGCTCTTAGCACCTACTTACGCAGAGACAAAGGCACAGAAGAGACTTCCAACTCTTGCTATTGTTTCTGACAATCCATTCCTAGTCATCTCCTAAAACTCTAGACTCATGTCTCTCATCCCTCACCCACAACACTCCAGAAAACTTTAACTCAACACTTATAGTCTGTGGAGGCAGAAAGAACCAGAAGATGTGGTAGTGTGACTGGGCTGTTCTTGGAATCCAAAGCATACAAGAATCTAAGCACGTTGGGCTGTCAACACGACAGAAGGGCACAGGCCTGCATGTGTTCTGCTTGGACCCAATCCTAGCCAGGTAAACTGGCAGAGGAGATGGCCCAGCTTAAGAAGGCACTGCTCTGAAGCCCTGGGATTGAAATCCTGCCAAATCCAGCCACTGCACTTGAAGGCAACTGGGCTTGAATGCAAAGCAGAGCCTAGGCAGGAAGAGGCACGGTCAAGAGTGGCAGAGCTTTGGGAAGGCCTCCTGGGAGCGAGCTGAAGCCTGTCAACATCAGCCTTTCGCTTCCCTCTTTTTACCATTTATTTAAACTAAAAGAAAAATAAATTTAAAAAATTGTATCATCAGACTTCATCCTAAAGGATCCGAGACCCATTTCTCTGGGATGCAGGGTGATGTCTCCTTTGTTAGAGGAGGTTGGTTGGCTATGTCCATCCCTGAAGTTTATGCCAGATGGAAGTAGGATGCATAGATGACCTGTGGGCTCAAGAGATTCCAAATGACCCAGTGGCTCTTGATGGAAGGAGCTGGTCATGGTGGCTAACAGTTGGCACCCCTTAGTTGGAATTATTTAATGTTTGTGGGCCTGGAATCTGGTTTTATTTTAACGACTTCTCTGTTCTTTATTTTTACTCCAATCCAAACCTTTAGGGAGAAATACTGCTTTTACTCTCTATTTTTAGTGAAATCTCTTAAGGTCCTTATTTCTTCACAAGATAGTCTTCATTTTAGGGCAAAGAAGAAAGTAGCTTCCCTAGATCATCTTATGTCTTGTACAGAACACAAGGAAGACAGGTGACTTCATGTTTCATGAGGTTATTTGGGTTTTGCCTGAGATTTACGAACTTAAGAGATATATTTTAGCCAGGTATGGTGGCATGCGTTTAGTCCTCTTGGGAGGCAGAAGTAAGTGGTTCTCTGAGTTCAAGACCACCCTGGTCTACAAAGTAAGTTTCAGAACACCAAGGATTACACAACTGTTCTGAAATCATGTCTCAAAAACCATGACACACACACACACACACACACACAGAAAGAGAGAGAGAGAGAGCCTGAGATTGGGAGTTGTGTTTTAAACTAGCTATTCCTTATCTACCATGCTTCATATTCAGATGAACTCCTGTAAGTGTGCTATGTCTTATGGAATGAATGGATTTAGAAATCCTAACCTAGTTTTTACACACAAGCCCAGGGAACAGGGCTACTTACATTGCCAAATGTCACAAAACCTCACAGAAACTGTGAAGCACAACAGAGCTAGGTGGCTCTTTATAACAGGCGCAGATCTGCTGACCACTAGCTGCCCTGAATCTTGGCACCATCCTAAGATTTACTTTTTAAAACTGACACAATTAATTACATGAAGTACACTTGATATCTTTTCTGGTATTGTTGAATGCCCAATGTTCTGGACAATTTGGGTAGAAATTTTTAATTCATACTCAGTTTGAATGTCACTACCATTCAGTGAGTCACCTGTCTTTGACCGTTCACTGTCACACCACAGTGCACACGCATGCACAAGCACACTTTATCTTTCCTTTTGCTTTTCTCCACTTACTTCCCCTGTAATAGAGGAGTCTTCTTTCCACCCAAGGACATGCAGCTTTTAAGAATCTCAGCCAGCATTTAAGCAACAGTTCACTGTCTCAGAATCTGAATTCTCTCCTGTTTTAATCCCATGTGTTCAAACAGCTGATGAGCAGCTGTCCCAATGGCCCCTGATTCTATATAAGTTCCTAGTACCAAATAACGAGCCTGCGAAACAGCTGTTAAGAAGGAAATGTGAATGCATCTGACTTCAGGGTTTTTCATTCCTTCCTTTCAGGCCCTGCCTTCCCCCACCCTCCCCCCAAGCCTGTGTTTTAATTGCCTACTGCAGTCAGCACCTTCTGACAGTGTGAAACTCTCAAGCATCCACATCTAGCTTGCCAGCCCCAGTACCTGTGCCTGCACAGAGTCACTCCTGTCACAGTGTGTGTGTGTGTGTGTGTGTGTGTGTGTGTGTGTCCATCCATCTGTCTGGGTATGTACATGTTCATATATGTGCACAGATGTGTGTGTTTGTATATGTTCATATATGATGTACATGCTCGCACACAGATGTATGTCTATATGTGTGTGAGGCAGAAGGCTGCGGCTGATGTCAGATGTCTTTTTTCATTGCTCGCCACCTCTCCATTTTTAAGATAGAGTCTCTCACTGAACCTGGAGCCTTGCCCAATTGGCTAGACTAGCTGGCCAAGCACGCCGGAGAGATGCTCGTGTCTACCTCCCTAGCACCAGGATTCCATGGGCTTCTCACCCAGCTTTTGCATGGGTTCTTGGGATCAAATTCAGGTCCCCATGATTGCACAGCACATACTTTACCGAGTGAAGCATCTTGCCGGCCCCTACTTTAACCTTCTTTCTTTTTTTTTTTTTATGACTCAACATAAATAAAGTAGGTTTTATTTTAAACACACAGAACCTAACTTGTTTATTAATAAGGGTCAAAGTGGGCTGAGAAGATATCAACAGCTTGGTTCTTAAATAACTGTGTTGGTTAATTTTTTTTTATTTATTTTATTTTATTTTCTTAACCAAAGGTACCATGACTTTGCATCCTCTTTGCCAGTAAACCCTCCACTCAACTGAAACAGGCTAGTAAATAAAACAAAGAGAGAAAAAATTATCCCACCTGTGTTTTTCAATTATCACATCACTATGGCAAACACATGAGAGAAACAATTTAAAGGAGGAGAGGTTTATTTACCCCGTATCGTAGAGGCCTCAGTCCATGGTAGCCTGAATAAGCTGCTATGGACCTGTGGAAGGCAGAAAATAGTGATAGCAGTAACATGGACATTTCTGGCTACTCAGTTTATACTGCCAAGGAAGAAGAGAGCCAGTCATGGGGAGGGGCTTGGAAGGAGATAACACTATCCCTAGTCACATGCTCAGTGCCCTGCTTCCTCCAGCCAGCCCACCTTCTGTGTTCTACCACTCCCAATAATGCCATCAAGTTATGATTCCATCAATGACTGATCCAGTGATGGGGTCACTGAGGAAATATTGGGTCCACCAGCTGGGAACTCACAGCATACACTTTCAATAAACAGATGTTTTTATTTTAGGCAGAAGTACCCTATAGGCTCCTGACAATCTTCAGATTCTAATAACACTATCTATGGATGTGATGTGTCTGAAATGGCACTGCTGAAATATTAAATTTTTATGTTGTAAGATATTTGTGTCTTAGCTTACAGGATCTGGCTACCATATACCTTACTTTGACTAAAGCTATGGTGTACTTGGGGGAATGATTAATCTTTTTTTTTTTACCCTCCATTTCAGAATTGCTCATGAGTGGACCCAGGAATGGAAAGAATGCCCTGATTATGTCTCTGCTGGAGAAAACAGCTGTTACTTCAACTCATCATATACCTCCATTTGGATCCCCTACTGCATCAAGCTAACTACAAATGGTGATTTGTTGGACCAAAAGTGTTTCACTGTTGACGAAATAGGTAAGCTATGGGTTTGTTTCATTTGACAGAGCTTTAGACTAAATATTAAGGAAGCCCCAATTTCCAAGTATAATCAAGTAGAAAGACTTTGAAGTTTTAGGTATATGAAGTTTGTCTCACAGGAGTCTAAAAGAATAGAGTCTAAAAAGACAGTTAACTTGATTCCAGCTTATAGAAGCTTGGCAATGGAACTAGATAGATACTTGATGCCTAAGAGCATTAGTTACACTCCAAAGGACCCAGGATTGCTTCCCATCACCTACATAACAGCTAACAATCATCTTGAATGAAGGGGGATCTGATACCTTCTTCTGGCCTCAGTGCACAGACATGCATGCAGACAAAACACCCATACAAATAAAATACATAAAGTTTTTAAGCTTAAAAGGTAGACACCTGATAGTAAATGCTATGAAGAAGTGAATCAGGGGCTGAGAGATGCCTCTGAAGTTAACAACACTTGCTGCTCTTCCAGAGGACCTGTCATCCACATGATGGTTAAAAACCACCTGTAACTCTAGTTGCAGGAACCTTCTCACCTCTGTGGTATCAGGTATACACCTGGTGCACATACATACAAGCAGGCCAAATAATAGAATCATAGTCTAGATTTTCTTGATCACAAAACAAAACAACTATAGCCACAAAACAAAACTGGCCAAACAGCCAGCCATAATCAGGTCAAAGTTGTGTTTATATGACCTCAAACAAACATTGATGAAAATCAGCTTGAGAAAACAAGTCAGAGAGCCATGCAAATGATTTATTTCCTGTTCTGTGGACATAAAGAACTGAAGCATTGCTGGGATGTTCATGTTTACAATATAATTGTATAAACAGCAAAGAGAAAGGAAGCAACAAAGGATTTTCAGTAGCTGACCCGGGTGCTTTAAAACCTATCCACAAGAGCCCACAAATTCTTTATTCTCACATAAACTATCCCTTCTCACGGACAAATGTAGTTTCTTGGGCAGCAACAGCCTGAAAGAGAGTGGGGAATGTGGCTGACTGCTGCAGACAGAAGCAAGCAAAACCTGGAAGTCTGCCTTCCAGAGAGAGGGTCGAGAAAAATGTAAGAAGCAGAAAAGATTGTCTTATGGGCTCTAGAGGCTACTTATTATTTAATGGCCTCTCCCAGCTGCAGAGGTGAAGCTAGGAGAGGCAGAGGGTGGCTTAGTTGTAAGGACACTGGTTTAAGATCTGTGCTTTGTCTCTGCCCCTGTCAGTAGCAAGCCTTTATCTGACTCTCGCTGAGCTCGTTCATGCATGTTGACTATACTGTGATACAGTCAAGTAGTGGAATTGGGCAGTTCAAAAATAATCTCAGGACACTGTACCATAACACAGTATGGTGGGTCCTGGGCTTGAGGTGTTTACATGCCTAAAGAACAAGGTAGTGATCAAATGCATGAATGACCTGCTGTGTCTGTCAAATGAAGAGGAGCCTACTGAACTGAACTGTGACAATTCAGTTACCTCATAGAGTGTGAATGGGAGTTAACAAGAGTCACAGACCTTCCAGAAACTACTCAGTTCTAATGGTAGCAAAAGGAAAGGTAAAGGGAAGGGAAAGGTAAAGGGAAGGGAAAGGGAAGGGAAAGGGAAAGGGAAGGGAAAGGTAAAGGGAAGGGAAAGGGAAAGGGAAGGGAAAGGTAAAGGGAAGGGAAAGGGAAAGGGAAGGGAAAGGGAAAGGGAAGGGAAAGGGAAAGGGAAGGGAAAGGGAAAGGGAAGGGAAAGGGAAAGGGAAGGGAAAGGGAAAGGGAAGGGAAGGGGAAAGGGAAGGGAAGGGGAAAGGGAAAGGGGAAGGGAAGGGAAAGGGAAGGGAAGGGGAAAGGGAAGGGAAAGGGAAAGGGAAGGGAAGGGGAAAGGGAAGGGAAGGGGAAAGGGAAGGGAAGGGGGAAGGGAAGGGAAGGGGGAAGGGAAGGGAAGGGGGGGAAGGGGAAAGGGAAGGGAAAGGGAAGGGAAGGGGGAAGGGAAGGGGGAAGGGAAGGGAAGGGAAGGGGGAAGGGAAGGGAAAGGGAAGGGAAGGGGGAAGGGAAGGGAAGGGGGAAGGGAAGGGAAGGGGGAAGGGAAGGGGGAAGGGAAGGGGGAAGGGGGAAGGGGGAAGGGAAGGGGGAAGGGAAGGGGGAAGGGGGAAGGGAAGGGGGAAGGGAAGGGGGAAGGGAAGGAATGCTTAAGGACTCAATAGCAACTACATAGACATAAAAGTCCCCCCCCCCCGGGGAGGTGAGGGGCTTGTTCTTACTGCCAAAAGTTATATTTGCATGTATTTAAATAAGGAACTAACTAACCCAGAGAACTTATGTCTCTTATAATGATCATAAGGGGGCTGGAGAGATGGCTCAGCGGGTAAGAGTGCTCTTCCAAAGGTCCTAAGTTCAAATCCCAGCACCCACATGGTGGCTCACAACCATCCATAACGAGATTTGATGCCCTCTTCTGGTGTGTCTGAAGACAGCTACAGTGTACTTACATATAATAAATAAATAAATCTTTCAAAAAAATTCCATTTAAAAAAAATAATGATCATAAGATATAGGCTCTATTATAAACCCCATTATACAGATAATGCAAATGAGACTCAGAACTGTCAAATGATGACATCAAGGTATAATAAGATAGTAAGTTATGATTTTTAACCTATCACCACTATGTTGTTAGTGTCTTAAAGAAATTGACTTAGCCATTCGTGTTGATAGATTGAAATAGGGGACAAACTAGAGGCAGAGCCATTGGAAGACTTTGATAGTCACGTGAAAAATTACTAAAAGAGTCACAATAGTAGCACTGGGGAAGAAGGAGGGAAGAAGAACTGGGTGAAAAGTCAGTCTATGGTGGCCCTGGTATGTTCTGAGAAAAGACATCATTGGTCTGAACCCACAGATGGCTCATGCATTGTGCATGCATTCCTCCTCACAGGACTGCTCTTTGGATTTAGATGAAATAATAGATTAGTTAGATGTGTGCTGTTCATTCAATTCATTCAGCAAAAATCATGTCCTTACCTTGGACCAGGCAGTTTGTGTGTGTGTTTCTTTTTGTTTTTGTTTTTGTTTTATGTGCTGAAAAAAAAATATCTACCTGGTAGTACTAAATCCCAGAGATGGTGGAAAGAGCCAGTGCCACAGAGAAATACAGAGCAAGAGGGCCAGGGTGTAGGGAGGCTGCAGTGTCAAGTAGGGTCATCTGGATTGGTTTCCCTGACGATAGGTACAGCTGAGGAAAGAACAGTCCTGTTAGTTTCTGAGGGAAAAGCATCTTGGCAGGAAGGCACAGGGTGACCACTGCCTTCTGCATGAAGGAAGCTGCAGGCAGCAGAGGAGCTGGTACAGACTGGGGAGGGAGAGGAGTGGGAAGAGACGAGATTTGAGAGACTCATTCTCTGGCTCTTGTAATGGCTTCCCCTTGGAGTGAGATAGAAAAGCTGGGGTGGTGTTTGGGAATTGCTGTGATGCTCTAACTTAAAAGGTAAGAGGATGCCCTGTCTGTGGGCTACTTGGAGATTAGGAATGGAAGAAGGGGGACAAAGATCTGAGGAATGGAACAGGGAAGGGGCTAACACAGGAAAAGGGATAATTTGATTTTCAAAGAGAAGCTGACAGAACGTAGAGTCCTGACAAAAAGATAAGAGTTCACAGTTTTCATACAGAGTAACTGGAAGGGTAAGGTCACCACTGAGGGAGAATGAAGATGAGAGAGGAGCAGCTAGATGTTGGGCAGGAAGACCAGAAACCTTTTCTGCATATATTGTTTCAAATATTCTTAAATATCTAAGAGGAATTGTCAGCTAAGGCATGTAGGTTTATAATTTCCAAAAAGTACTTTCGTAAGTGTACTTAAATGCTTTAACTTTTTTTTTAGCCCACCACCCACTAGAAGTAGTGGAAAGGAAAGGTTAATAGGACAAAGGAGGATATGGGGGTTCTAATGCCATCTTATGGCCTCTGCAGGCATTCATACATGTGCAATATATGTGTACATGCAGATAAACACTTATACACATGAAATAAAAAATAACTTAAAAGTATGAAGAAAGAGACTTTCATTGAGTTAGAAAGGGGATCATAAAAAAATAGGAAAGTATTTTGTGGGAGGAAAACAAAGAGAAGACAGTGGAACATGAAAGCAGAAAATAGAGACTGTTCATGGATTGAGGGGACTATCGAGTGGGACTCTAGGAAATGAATGAACCCACTGAAGGAGCAAAATGGATAAAAACAATGTATATTAATACATATATGTGAAAATATTATAATAAATGCCCTACTTTCTATGCTAACTTTAAAAAGTTAATTGAAATACAAATACACATTCAAAACTAGTCACTTAAAAAGTTAAGCTTGAACATAGAAAACATTGACTCAACAGTCAAAGAAAATACAAAATACAAAAAGCTCCTGAGTCAAAACATCCAGGAAATCCAGGACACAATGAGAACACCAAACCTAAGGATTATAGGTATGGAAGAGAGCAAGATTTCCAACTTAAAGGGCCAGTAAATATCTTCAACAAAATTATAAAAAACTTCCCTAACCTAAAGAAAGAGATGTCCATGAACATACAAGAAGCCTACAGAACTCCAAACAGACTGGACCAGACCAGAAAGTCCTCCTGGCACATAATAACCAAAACACCAAATGCACTAAACAAAGAAAGAATATTAAAAGCAGTAAGGGAAAAAGGTCAAGTAACCTATAAAGGCAGGCCTATCAGAATTACACCAGACTTCTCACCTGAGACCATGAAAACTAGAAGATCCTGGGCAGATCTCATATAGGCCCTAACAGAACACAAATGCCAGCCCAAACTACTATACCCAGCCAAACTCTCAATTACCACAGATGGAGAAAACAAGATATTCCATGATAAAACCAAATTTACACAATATCTTTCCACAAATTCAGCCCTACAAAGGATAATAGATGGAAAACGATAACACGAGGAGGGAAACTACACCCTAGAAAAAGCAAGAAAGTAATCTTTTTCCAACAAACCCAAAAGAAAGTAACCACACAAACATAAAAAGAACATCAAAAATAACAGGAAGCAACAATCACTATTCCTTAAAATCTTATAGCATCAATGGACTCAATTCCCCAACAAAAAAACATAGTCTAACAAATATTTTTCATGTAAATCTTCAGTTTTATCAGAAAATGTTTGTGATTCCTCTTTCAATTTAGTAATATTTTTTATGTCTACCATTTTAACTGTATTATTTTCCATGATAATCTTTAATTTTAACATTTTTCTATATATTTCTTCAATTTTATCAGAAATATTTTCCATGTAAATATTCAATTTTGTCAGAAAATGTTTATAATTCCACTTTCAATCAACTTAGGAATATTTTTATGCCTACCATTTTATCTGTATAATTTTTTCCATGAAATAAACAATCTTAACATGTTTTTCTATATATTTCTTCAATTTTGTCAGAGATATTTTCCATGTAAATCTTCAACTTTATCAGGAAATATTTATAATTCCACTTTCAATCAGCTTAGAAATATTTTTATGCCTACCATTTTATCTGTATAATTTTCCATGATAATCTTCAATTTTAATGTTATTTTATATTTTTCTACAATTTTATTAGAAATGTTTCCCACGTAAATCTTCAATTCTATCATAAAATGTTTCTACTTCATTTTTCAATTAATTTAGCAATGTTTTTTATGTCTACCATTTTACTCTTTAATTTTCCATGAAAATTGTCTATCTTAATGTGTTTTTCTATATGCTTCTTCAATTTTGTCAGAAACATTTTCCATGTAAATCTTTAATTTTATCATAAAATGTTTTTACTTCCTTTTTCATTAAAAAATAAAATCAAATAAATCTAAACCACTATAATAAAAAAATAAAAAATAAATAAAAAATAAAAAGTTAAGCTTGTGGTTATTCCTCAGTTCCTATCAAATCCAGGGCAAAGTAATACTGTTTTTGTATAGGACAATGTAGCTTGAATATCCAAGTTTAATTTCTGAAATGTATTCTTGTGTCTATGTAATTAGTATTTTTAAATGAGGAAAATCTAATTTCTTTTTTTATTAGATAAATTCTTTATTTACATTTTAAATGATTTCCCTCTTACTGGTTCCCCACCTCCCCAAAAGTCCCATATGCCCTCTTCCCTCCCCCTGCTCTCCAACCAACCCACTCCCACCTCCCCTTCCTGGTATTCCCCTACACTACCACATTGAGCCCTTCCAGGACCAGAGGCCTCTCCTTCCTTCTTCTTGGGCATCATTTGATATGTGAATTGTTCCTTGGGTATTCCAAGCTTCTGGGCTAATATGCACTTATCAATGAGTGCATATCATGTGTGTTCTTTTGTGATTGGGTTACCTCACTCAGGATGACATTCTCCAGTTCCACCCACTTGCCTAAGAATTTCATGAATTCATTGTTTTTAATAGCTGAGTAGTATTCCATAGTGTAAATATACCACATTTTCTGTATCCATTCTTCTGCTGAGGGACAACTGGGTTCTTTCCAGCTTCTGGCTATTATAAATAAAGCTGCTATGAACATAGTGGAGCATGTGTCCTTATTGCATGTTGGAGAGTCCTCTGGGTATATGCCCAGGAGTGGTATAGCTGGGTCCTCCGGTAGTATTATGTCGAGTTTTCTGAGGAACCGCCAAACTGATTTCCAGAGTGGTTTTACCAGCTTGCAATCCCACCGGCAGTGGTGGAGTCTATGTAATTAATATTTTTAAATGAGGAAAATCTTTCTAATTTCTTTTAAAAAAAGGTTTATGCAACAGTGGCCATAACATACCTTCTGTCATAAGTATGTGTCCACTCTGCGTCAGTGCAGAAGTTTCTCTATTTGTCCTAATAAAAGCTTCTTATAAGTATGTGTGCACTCTGGGTCAACGCAAAAGTTTCTCACTTTGCCTCAAAAGGATAAAGCTCCTTAGAACATGTTTTTGTAGGCTTCTCTCTGGTTAATTCTAGGGATCCAAACTTTCTAAGTAGCTATGTGCATATGGTAAGAAATAAAGTTTTAATTCTGTATCTTCAAGTACTTTCAAAAGTCTTGGTAATAAGCCCTATCTAGCAACACTTTACTTGAGACATGGCAAAATTTGGATATAAATCCTAGCTCTGGAATCTGTACTTGTCTTTATCATCTTTTATGAAACTCTAGTCTTTATGATCCTCATAAGAATACAGAGATTTATCTAAGACTATAATAGAGGACTACTAGCAGAAACTGAGAAAAATGCAATTTTAAGTTGCTCACTTGGCAATTAAGCAAAGAGAGAAAACACGGAATTATCACTAACTCAAGATGGGAGCCTAATGCCTTCTTTCTGATGACTAAGAAACAAAATAGGCTGGGTAGGAAGACAGCAAAACCAGGAAGCAAGTGAAGAGGACTCAGGGGACAGAACTAAAGTAACACAGAGATGCAAAAGGCAAGGTCCTTCCTCAGATCACACACAGTTTGGAAGGAAAAATCCTCTGTTTCCTGTAATGGGCCATATTTAAAAAGTGAAGTCTTTCTGATCCTCTACTTCTTTGGTTCTGATTTTTGTTTTTGTTTGTGTGTGTGTGTGTGTGTGCCAAAATCCTAAAATACGAATACTATCAGAGCTAAAATGAATATGTAGCACAATAACTCTTCCAATGAATTTCAGATTTGAGACTTAAAAGGGAATTGGAGGAGTTTTTATAAATATTTTTTAAATGAAACATCCTTCTTATATAAAAAATGTTACTCTGTTATAAAGTAGATTTCTTGTGATGTGAATTGTTGGAAGAATTAGGAGTGTGGTCAAAATGAATGAAGTGATTTGGTCTCTGAAGGAAGCAGACTATCACTATAGAGTGCTTCTTTGGGGACTGATTCTCCATTGAATTCACAGTGCAACCTGATCCACCCATTGGCCTCAACTGGACTTTACTAAACATCAGTTCGCCCGGGATTCGTGGAGACATCCAAGTGAGCTGGCAGCCACCACCCAGTGCAGATGTTCTGAAGGGATGGATAATTCTGGAGTATGAAATTCAGTACAAAGAAGTAAATGAAACAAAATGGAGAATGGTAAGACTCACTCCATCCTATGAGTTGACTTTTCTTCTTCTTAATTTGATAATCACGTTCTTATTTACAATAACACTTTCTTTTCACCTAATACTACATGCTCAAGTTATGTGCCCTATAACTTATTATTAGAGGAAGATTAATATAATCTCAATACCTTAAAAAAGTCTCTAAGACAGCAAGTGCTGATATGAATCTTCCATGTAGATATATGGAAGAGTATTGGGAGGAGAAAACCATTTCCCTAGTCATCTTCTGTGTTCAGTTTAACCATGGAGCAAGGTCACAGACTCACTCACTACTTTGCTATCTTTAGAGATGTGACTGAACTTAGCTAGGATCATGATCAAGGTCAATGATGGTAGGCCATGGCCAAATGTCATCCCATGATTTTAATGACTGCTACTTATAAGACCTATATTCATATCTGTTCTTGGGTCTCTCCAGAAGAGAGGCATAAAGGCAGAATTTACTCCATAAAGGTTTCAGAAAGATGCTCTTTTACATACCTCAGAGAAAATCAAGCTGAGGGGACACTACATAGGACAGAATAAAGCAAATTGGCCGGCGAGCCTCACACTTCCCTGCCAAGCGCTTGGGAACTTGAGATACATTCCACATGGCACACAACAAGAAGGGAAACAGGATTACCATGCCATTCCAAATATAACTAATTCTAAATCAGTCTAACCACAGCCCCAGTCCTGGCCAAACCAAGCAGCTTCTGGATAGGCATGAGGTTGTACCCAAGCACCCTGGCAGGGTTCACTTCCCAAATTTTGAGACACGAGGCCCTGTCTATTCAATGTAGCACCAAAAGAGAGGCCAATTTTGTCATTAGCTGAGAATACAACTTGAGCTGCCTTGAACAACTACTTCTTCTGTTCAAGGTTCTGTTTTCTGAATCATTCTAATTTAGATATCTGATTTACAACTTAGAACCAAAAGGGGATTGGTTGGATGTTAATTCAAACAAGGCTTTCTAAACCAGAGTCAGAATCAAACACTTATTTGCCAACCAAGTATAGGAACAGCTACTTTGCATAAGGTTCCAAGGGCATCATGTACCTGTGAGAACTCTTGAGACCATCTCAAGGGAGCATATGAGGTCAACACTAATTTCACACTAATAACATGTTCGTGCCATAGTACAAAAATAGTGGTAAGAAAACTGCTGACTCTTGACAAGAATGAAGGCAACAATTCCATTGTTTACAGTTACATGGTGAAGCTCACCTTAAAGGCTGGGGCTGTTTCATAGGAGCCTCAGCTTAAATCTCAGCCTTGGAGTGTATTGCTGTCTAAGCTTCTGTGTGGCACATGGAGGGTACATACTGTACTCATCTACATTCCAAGGTAATGATGGATCAAAAGACTTAAATGATTCAGCAAGCAGACTAGCAGCTCTTTTGTATGAAGCACAAATTTTATGCGAAGGACAACACACGTACTAGTAGATAATCATTCCTATTTGAATTGTCAAAGATTTCTCAAGAAAAAGTTTGCTCTTCCAGTGAACATCTGACAATTTTTGCACCAAGGATGAATTTTAACCTCCAGGCAGAATATAGAATTTTAAAAAATGTATATCTACAACCATGATTTACTAGCCTTCCAACATATGAAGACTTACCCCCAAAGGACCCATAGTAATACTAGCAAAAATGGTGGTTTTTACGTTATATAATAAAATCTGTGAAGATTTCTGATGCCTACATCTCAGTAAACTAGATTAAATAATTTTTTCAAATAGTCTGAGAGTAATTATACTAAATATATAATCACATACTATGTAAAATTATCACTAATTATCATGTTAATGATGTTTGAAATATTTATATTGGTAAGATACTTCAGCGGAGCTATGAATGGATGTAATTTTTTACATATGTTTTTAAACTAACAGTTTCAAATCAACTCTCTTGTACATTCCAATATATCCTATTTTTTTTACCCATTTGTTCATCAACAGGCCGAGGTTGATCCAAAATTTGGTTACAGTTATCATGATCAGGCAAATGAATCTTTAACAGATTAATTTTATTTCCTCGGGATAAAAATTATTAATAAAAAATCACTATGGTAACTTTAGTTTTCATTTTTTGAGTAACCTCTATACTCCTTTCAATACTTACCATACTAATTTTAGTATCTATAAACAAGTTAGAAAAGTCATGAATGCTTCAAGATACCAGTCAGGAAAGATAGGCCCACTGATAGTAGTATGAATATTACAAGAATAACTAACTGCTTTCTAGTTAGATTTAAAGCCTTCTACATAAGATGGAACCCATACTTAACATCATTAACTGGGCCAAAACAACATGACTGATGAGGTTATAAGCCCTTGTGGAGAATCTGCTGAATGGACATAGTAATTACTGCCTCCCCCAAGTTATTATCACTCTACCCATAGATTAATACAGCTCCTGACCCTCATTAGAGAAGCTTCGCTTTTCAACAGATAATAGTTAATACAGAGAACCGTGTCCCATCAACATGTAGAGCACTTAGCGCTAAAGGGAACATCCATAGCCTACCCACTCCTCCCAAGATCCAAAGATTATTGAGGAAGAAATATTAGAAGTGTCTAAAGGAGTAGATGGCTATAGAGAAACTATTCACTGGTCACAGCCATGCAGTTACACACACACAGCAGTGGGAGCAGCATGAGCAAAAGAGTTACACAAGATCATGCCAGCCAAAGTCCCAGCCTGGATCTGAGCGAGACTTAGGATGTTCCTCCCCTGCCTGAGAAGCTCTTGACAGTTGGTAGCTACTGGGAGAGTGACTGGATTTCTTCAGAGATGTGAGACCTGGGAGGCATTCTATGCTCCACACCTATGCACATAAAAGTAAATATACTTAGTAATGAGAGAGAAAGAGAGAATGAGAACTTGTGTGCCTACTCTAAGTTGGGGAAGAAAAGTACTGGATGATTAAGGAAAGAATGAGAGGTGGATTTGGTCAAACCATTATAGGGATTTATGAATACTAAATAGAGTTTTTATATTAGTTGGTCATTAAAGGCCAAAGTTCACAATTAAATAAAATATTTTTAAAAAACCATTTTTTGTCAGTCCTTTTCAATATTTTTCTAGTCTCAGTTTCACCTGTTTCTGCTCCGGCACTTTGCTGCCCCTTCCTTCTGCTTCCTTTGGGATTGGTTTGTACTTTTTCTAGTTCCTAGAGGTGTAATGTTTGGTTCTTGTTTGAGGAAGTTAAAAGCCCCTCAGAAAACTGAAAGATAGTAGAGAAAGACAGGACACTTCCGGGGCTCCCTATGGATCGTTGACAATTGTTAGTGAAATCGATAAATAATACCGATGACAGTGGCTGAGAAACCAGGCCTTTCTCCAAGCATGGAACGCAATCTTTCAAAACTACTTAATAAAAAAATGAGAAAGTTGAAAATTCAGAGTCCTCCTTGAAAGAAAACATTTTAAAAATATGAATCTTGCATATGTTCAGAGGCTCCTATAAGAAGACACACCCCTGTCATATATACTCAGGGGAAAAGAGTACTTTGTTCATGGAAACCAACTGGGGTGAAAACAAATTTGTTTCAGATGTTGAGGTTCAGCTTCTAACTTAATAAAACAAATTATGGGGTTTATGTATGTGAAAATTCATGCTGCCGAAAAGGTGAGTATCCCATTTTTTTTATTAACAGGAAGTAGGTGTCTTACTCAAAACATATCAAACCACATTGAGCACCACGTGCATTGAGTGTTTGACATAGAGCAGTGGTTTTCAACGTTCCTAATGCTGCACAGTTCCTCACATTGTGCTGATCCCCAAAGATAAAGTTATTCCATTGCTATTCCATAATTGTAATGCTGCTGCTGTTTTTTGAGTTGTAATGTAAATCTCTGCTGTGGGGCCCCCACTGACTTACTGGAAAGGACTGTGATAATGCAGACCTTGGATCTGCCTAATAGCAACCTCTTAGAAAGCTAATCCTCTACTCTTACTTCCTTTGTCTGGAGAGAGGGAGTATCCTAAGTTTCAAAACTGTGAAACACTGATGCTCAATGCTCAGGGTCTCTAGTGAGTTTCTGTCATGTGCATTTTCCTTGGGAGATGTGACCATCTAATCCCACTAGACAGAGTACCAACGACAGGTCAACAAGACTGCTCCATCTAATTCTAGGTTACAGAACCAGTGAGGTTATTCAGTGCTGAAAGGAGAATATGTGAGGTTTACTTACAGGAGTATGTTTGACTCAAAACAGCTACACTTACAGCATAGCCCACCACAGCAGACAGAATGACTCACAAAGGGTACATCCCTGCTGTTGCCTGCAGAGCTGATCAGACAGTTTCCTCTCCTCAGCAACAATTATTATGTATGTGCCCTTGTGGAGGGTCCTTATGAATTATTCAGGTTTCTGAAACCTCCAGTCTTCTGAGCTTTCCTGACTTCCTAAGTCTGAAGACTCTCCTTCCACAAGAGAGTATTTCTGTTCTGAGGACGTAGCTACCTCACATTTTTCTATGCAGATTCTTGAGCAACAGACTATTCTGAGGCAAGTTTAAGACATCAGGAGTAAATAAAGTGTGTAGCTGCTTTCAATAAAATTCTTTGGCAGTTGAAGACAATTATGGTATTTCTAGGACCGTTTCAAATTCTGTGATTATTAATAAATGACTACTACCCAGATTTTCCAGGGAATACATATGCTACAGATATATGATTTGCTTGTGGCCATAATTTATTTTGGTGTGGAAATATGAGATTTCCTGTTCTAATATATTGCTCCATACAAAACTATAATGCCCCAGATAAGTAACATACCGATACTCCTCTCACAGCTCTGCCGTGCCTAAGTCTATTATGACTTAATCTTAGTCGACTAAGAACCTAAAGCAAACCCATGGCTGTATTTTTGATACTAAAACAAATTTGAGGATTACTATTTTAACAAAATTATTCTTTACATAATTTGTCTCAGTCTATCTTATTTCATAGCCAATTCCTTCTGGGCATGCTCAAATATTACTCACTTTCTAGAAACCCAGTTCAAAGAGAAAAGGGAAAACACTTGAAGAATTTGTGCATCGAGTTGTTGATGCCTGAGGCAATCTGTTTTTATATGTTGTTTTGAAAGATGGGCCCTATATGGTCAACATCCGTTCCACTGTACTCATTAAGACTGGATAAAGAACATGAAGTGCGGGTGAGATCCAGACAACGGAGCTTTGAAAAGTACAGCGAGTTCAGCGAAGTGCTCCATGTAATATTTCCTCAGATGAACACACTAGCAGCATGTGAAGAAGGTAAAGTGTGTGTAAGTGTGTGTGTGTGTGTGTGTGTGTGTGTGTGTGTGTGTGTGTGGTGTCTGTCTACAAAACAGTTAGCAGGACTTTTGGTAATATACGCTAACATATGCCTCCACTTGTTAGTATATTGTCTAGGTCAGTATAGTCTAGTTTCACATATCAGGGGCAAGACATTGAAGACACTATCTGTAGAAGATGTGTGCAATGCAAAGGAAACAAAAGGAGGGGCTGGCGATATGGCTCAGTGGTTAAGAGCACTTCCTGTTCTTCCACAGGACCCAAGTTCAATTCCCAGCACCCACGTCAAGAGATTGACAACCACCTGTAACACCAGCTCCAGAGGATCCGCCATCCCTAGCCTTGCGGGCACCTGCACTCATATGCACACACATGCATACATATAATTAAAAAATAATAAAATAAAATTGTAAAAATTAACAAAAGAATTTGTTTCCAAATTATTTGATTTAGGAAAGGCTTCAGGGCAGGTGGAAACTCAGAGAGGGAATAATACAGTGTCTGTCCCTGAACAACAGAATTCCAAGGGAGTTTTTTTTTCCTTGTATGTCTCTGTATTCCCAATTTTTTCTACAATGTGGGTGTTTTGAACTTGTATCCAGAAGAAACAAATTTATCTAAGGTTTGAAGAAGGAAACGTGGTGCTCACGGGTTTGGGGAAGTATGGGTGTGGTGTTTACTTAGAGAATGCCTAGTAAGCAAATCATGTGTTATTCATATTCTGGGGACATGGGAAGCACTTGGAGCTCCTACACAGGAGAACTACCTGGGAGATGCAGGGTTGTTCCGTGTCTGTATTAAAAAGAGTTAAACTCTGCCTCTGTGATAAGAATATTGGGAATCAACCTTGAGGGGACGGGGGGGGGGCATTTAGTCCTAAGGAAAGAGATAGAAGTGTCACAAATTCTCCCACGACTCATAAAGTATATCAGTATCTGAACAGCCTCAGCACAGTGTACATAAACACACAGTACCAAACTATAAAAATGTGCTCTATGTGCCTAGGTATATCACGATGACTGTGGCTTCATAACTTTGATATATCCTCAATGTGGAACCTAACAGATATCATTACAGTTTAAAATATCAGATGGACATTCTTTACTTAGGTTTAACAAGCAACAGTTTCTTTCTGGTGCTAAAGCCCTGGTGATATTCCCTAGACATTTGGACATATGAGAAGCTTATAGGTTTTGGGTGTTTTGTAACATTATTGCATCATCTCCCCTTCCGTTTCTTCCCTTCAACCCTCCCATGCACCACCACCTCCGTGAGAATGGCCATCACCTCACTTTCTCTCAAATTTTTGTCATCTTATTCTTTAACTGTTTTTACATATATATATAAAATATATTATGTACACATATGATATATATTTATATATACATGTATAGTAAATATTTTATATATGTATATTTTTACACATGTATTACATGTAAGCACATGTGTATACATATAGGTATATGTATACATATATACATGTATATATATGTATAAGTTTTTACATATATATACTTAAAAACAGTTAAAGAAAAAATGGCCAAGAATTTGAGGGAAAGTGAGGAGGTGACCATCAGCATATATATATGTATATATACATATATATGCATATATATACATGTATATATGTGTGACATATATGTATGTGTGTGACATATACATATGTATATATACATACATATATATGTACATATGTATGTACATATAATGTATGTATGTATGTATGTATGTATGTATGTATGTAAAGGGATTTATGCAGTAGACAAGCATGCTGTATGCTTAGGAAAGAAAAATCCAAAACCATCCTACTGTGTTTCCATGGCTATGAAGTGAAACGCTTACTTTGCCATATGAATTTAGATTAGCAGATATTTTCAAGTGGGGAAGGAGAGTGCAATATAAACTTTGCTCAGGTTATTCATAACTCTGTCAGTGAAATATTCTTTCCTGTTTTAGATTTCCGGTTTCCATGGTTCTTAATTATTATCTTTGGAATATTTGGAGTAGCAGTGATGCTATTTGTAGTTATATTTTCAAAGCAGCAAAGGTAGGTGTGAAGCACTCTCTTTAATACATTTTTACAAGCTCTCATTTTCATGTGTACTCCTGTGTGTTATTTGAAATGTTCTCTTGTCTAGCATGAGTGGCTATCTTAATTAACTCAGAAAATTTTAATTTCTGGTTTTACCTTTACTCAGTCTGTCATCTGTTGTGTTCACCTTATAAAAATGGATGGTTTAAATCAGGAAGTTTAGGCACATCCTCTCATATGAAGGCTGGACAAGGCAACCCAGTAGGAGAACAAGAGACCCAAAATCAGTCAAAAGCATCAGAAACAACTTTCTGCTTTCTCTGTTAGTAGTACCACAAAAATACCACGTTATACAACTATAACATATATAGAGGGTCTCTGTTGGACCCATGCAGGCTCCCTGATTGTTGGTTCAGAGTCAGTGTGCCTCTATGGGTCCAGGTTTGTTGATTCTGTAGGTTTTCTTGTGGTGCCCTTGACACCTCTGGCTCCTATAATCCTTCCTCCCCCTCTTCGGTAGGATTCCATAAGCTCTGCCTAATGTGTGTCTGTGGGTCTCTGCATCTGTTTCCATCAGTTGCTGGATGAAGCCTCTCTGATGACAACTGAGTCAGGCACCAATCTATGAGTATATCAAAATATCATAAGACATTATTTCGCTGACTTAATGCCAGTCTTATTTGGTTCTATCTTAGTCTCTCTGGATCTGTGGATTATAGCATGATTATCCTTTACTTTATATTAATATCCACTCATAAGTGAGTACATACTGCATTTGTCTTTCTGGGTGTGGGTTACCACACTCAGGATGATGTTGCCTGAAAATTTCATGATGTCGTTGTTTTTAGCAGCTGAGCAATACTCCATTGTATGAATGTACCACGTTTTCCTTATTTATCCTTCTGTTGAAGAATCCTTCAGAGTTTAAGAAAATTCTATTTTCTTGGAGTCTGGAGAGTTGAGTACAGCTATTCAACCACTGCTGTTTGAACTTCTTTGTACCACCTAACCTCTCTGAAAATCTATGTCTGTGTGCACAACATGATCTTTTAAATCACTTTGAACAACAAAAACTTAGATTGCAGAAAATGTTTTATGCAACATGCTGGAAAAAAATATTGCTATCGTTTGCCCTTTGCATGCATTTAACATAGTTTCAACATCATGTGTGATCATGAGCTTTCTAGGACTGTCACTTTCAAGATTCCAGGACTCAGTTGGTCTTTGCACTGTAAGCCCTGGGTCCTGGGAAGTCCTTCAGTTTTGGGCCACCAATAGTTGGTTGCTCTATCTAAAACTGAAATCAATCTCTTCAGCTAAAGTCAAAAGGTATCATTGACTCGAAATGGAATATAGGAACAAATATATGGTACAGACTTTTAATTGTAGTAATCCAGCATTTTCACACCTCAAAATGGGCCATCCTTAAATAGAATTTTAGCAGAAGTGATTCAGGTAATGCCAGCATTCTTGAGTGTCAAAAGACTTCAACTGGATGAACTTCATTTTCAACAGAGGTTCATCGTCAATATCATAATGGAAATGAGGGGGAAAAACTCACTGCATAATTTCATTTTGAACTTAGCTTTTTAGCCATATTCTTGCTTTGCAAAACATACTACAGTTGAAACAACGGGGTTTTCAATTGTTTGAGGAGAGTAAATTTATCTATAGAATTTTAAGTAAGACATGAGCTCGAATAATGCCAACCAGAGTCAAATTAATTGATTTGAGTTCATTAGTCTATAGAGCTAGTGAAATTCCAAATTTTATGTGGAACTGTGGTAAATAAAATTGCTCTGTATATAAAACCATTCACCCTTAACACTGGTCCATTTCAGGTCATGAAGGCCAAGAAAACATGAGGTTGTCTACTAACACTAAGTAACAATATATGAAACAAAATTTCATCCTCTCAATAAGCATGGTTTCAAAAAATATATATTAACCTCTGTTTTGTTTGCCCAGACTGGATAATCTTCAACTTCTGATCTTCCTGCCTCTACCATTCTCAGTTTTATGTGGTGCTAAAAATTCCACCCAAAGCCCTATACATGCTAAGCAAACACCTTCCCAACTGACATCCGTCATCAGCCTCTAAATAAAAAGATGTTTCGTTTTCTTATGATTAATTTATTTTGGTTAGGAAACAAAGAACTGGTTTCATAGTGATATTTCCACGGATACGCTTTGCTCTTATTCTCTCCAATTTCCCTCCTCCACCAGCCTCCTCCTCCACCAGCCTCCTCCTCCACCGGCCTCCCATTTCTGGTTCTCTTTATCCTCCCAAGCAGAGTCCTCTTTTCTTTTGTCCTTATATACCACATTATCTTCCCTGTTCTCTGCCTTTCTCCAGAGCTCTTCCTCACCTCACCTTTCTACTTTCGTTTCCTATGTGTGTATGCCTATATAGAGACATTTGAATCCCCGTTCTGTACCTGAGTGAAAGCGTGGTGACATTTGTTTCTCTGCGTGTGTCTTGTTTCACTGAAGGTAACAGTCTCCAGTTGCATCCATTTTCTGCAAACGTGGTTTCATTTCCTTGGTGGCAAAATAAATGAATATATGCACCATACTTTCTGAATGTCTATTTTTCTATGAATAATGCTCCGACCTAACTGTAATGCTCACTCAAAATCAACAGATTGTAATATTTGTTCAAAATCCTTATTGCATTCCCACTTTCCTGTGATAAAAGAAAAAAGAATCAATTTCTTTCATTTTCCTACAGAAACCTGTATCACTACCAAAATTTGCATGTTGTGATAAAAGCATGAAATGATAGAAAATAGCACCAACTGGCACAGAACTAACACAAAATCCCAAAATTAAAATATTCCAAAGAAAGCTGTTTTTTTTTTTTTTCCATCTTGCTCAAAAATCCCAGGGATGTTAAGGGCTCCAGGATCAATATGTCTTTTGAGTTTTGTGAATGAACTTTACTCCGTTATAATCCAAATAATTGAAGGTAAAATCCAGCAAGGTTTGTATTGACATTTTGCATCTGAACCAAGTAAATTTGGACACAGTTTCAATCCAGGCTACCCTTCCTCTGAGCTTGTTCCCACAATATGACCAACCCAGAGGTTTTGATTCATGAAAGAGCTGCATCCCCACACAGCAGAAGTGGGAGGCCGAGTGACTGCAGGTCCGCACTGTAATTTTGGTTCCTATTTTGGAGTGACAAAGGATGAGAATTTGTGATAATCCTAACCATAGGAGCAGGTGTGTCTCTGACTCTTTTGCCTGCTTGTAAGACTCTTTTCCTCCTACTGGGTTGCCTTGTCCAGCCTTGATAGAAGGCTTTTGCCTTGTCTTATTCTATCTTGTTTTGGAGAACCTCTCTTTTCTAAAGAGGAAACTAAGTGGGGGTAGTTCTTGGTGAAAGCAGAGGTGGGAGGAGTTAAGAAGAGTGGAGGGAGGGCAAATCATGGAATGCATTGTATGAGAGAATAATCTGTTTATAGTTTTTTTTAAAAAAATGAGCTTAAATGCTGAAATGTGTACTTTAAACTAGGTTGATCTTCCTGTGTCATGCACGAGCTGGAGAGCTGCCCTGCTCTCCCATTAGAGGAGACACACAGCTTATCATCTATCATCGATCGATTGATTGATTTATATTTCTAGCTTGGGCCCTTGGAGTTGGGAGGGGGTGGTCTTTGTGGTTTAAGAGTATCACAACTACAGAAAGCCACTAACATGTCAAAACAGATCACATTTTTCAAAAAGGAGACATACATGTTACAAAATGAAACATTAGCCATCAGGGAATCTGTGTTTCCTATCATTGAGGTTACTTTGTATTTTTATACTTATGAAAACTTGAGGGACGCATTTATACATGCAGAAGCAGGCAATAGAACGGTATAACATAGGACAGACAGCTGATTTTGGAGAAATCACTCTGGGCCTGAACTCTGGTCTTGTATGATTAGAGTGCACATATAGTATTGTCTCCCTTTCCTGGTAGTTATAAGGATTCAATGAAATGTTTAATGCAGGAGTCGACCATCTTGTTCTATAAATAATCATGTGGTGAGGTTTTAGGCCTTAGGGACCATATCTGTATCACAAGTGCTCCAATGAAGTATGGAAGCATTTAGAGCTGATTGTGTTGGTTTTAAGGCATAAACACTGGTTAGCTAGCAACAAAATAGATGGTTTATTCAAATTTATTCAAGAAATGCTTATGGAGCAGCTTCCAAGTGCTATGTAATAGAATTCCAGCAGGACACAAAATCTGTACAATAAACATTGAAGTTAATTACAGTCAAAAACTATTTCAGGGTATAGAGCAATGGAGAGTGTGTAGTGCTCAATAGAGGACCCAAGTTCAATTCCCAGCACCCCCCAGAGGGTGGCTCACATCTGTCTGTAACTTCAGCTCCAGGGGATCTGACACCCTTTTCTGCCCTCCCTAGTCAACTACTCATTCATGGACTATAATCACAGAATGACAAATAAAATAAAAATAAAAATGATAAATCTTGAGGAGGGTTACATGGAAGAGGTTTTAGAGAGGGCAACTGGGAGAGGCTGGAAGAAAGGAAGGGGAAAAGAGAATTCAATTTCAGTTAAAAATATTAGTAATAGATTTTTTAAAGAAAAAATAATTTAAATATTTGAAAGAAAAATGTAAATACATCATAGTACTATGCATATAAATCTATCTTATTAGAGATGGCTCAGATTAACCTGTCCTATTTTAAATGACATGCACTATCATGTTGGCTAGAAATCATCTTCAAGGAGCTGGAGAAATGGCTCAGTGGTTAAGAGCACTGACTGCTCTTCGAAAGGTCCTGAGTTCAAATCCCAGCAACTAAATGGTGGCTCACAACCATCTGTAACGAGATCTGACACTCTCTTCTGGTGTGTCTGAACACAGTTACAATGTACTTACATATAATAAATAAATCTTTAAAAAATCATTTTCAATGTTTTTTGATTACTATGGACTGTGTAGTGCTAACTTAGCCCAACCCATTTTTTCAAGGTTGAAAATAACTTTGGTAATAAAAATCATTTTCAATGTTTTTTGGTTACTAAGGACTGTGTAGTGCTAACTTAGCCCAGCCCATTTTTTCAAGGTTGAAAATAACTTTGGTTGCATTTTACTGATTGTCTTGTTTTCTATTTGGTGTTATATGCTTTTTCTTATTTGTATCTTATTTATAACTTACATGGACATAACATAGACAGAATTAGATACCAAGTACTAAGTAATTGCCAAGTATTAAAATTGACTACCCATCAACAGTGCTAAGAAAAAAAATTAGAGTTAAACCACAATTAGCTAAATGATCTTAAATGAAGGTCTTTGGGTGATGTTTTTCTCTTGTGACCTTTGTCCCTTACTTACTGCTTAGAACTCTCCCTCTCTTTGAAAAAAAATTCTGCTTATGTGAAATATAAGAATGCCTAGAATAGGTGAGAGCACTGGCAATATTTCATTTCTATCTTTTTGAGATAATTTTTAAAATGTAAAATAAAGATGTACAAATAACACTTTATTTGTTTCCAAGGATTAAGATGCTGATTTTACCCCCAGTACCAGTTCCAAAGATTAAAGGGATTGATCCAGATCTTCTCAAGGTAACTAAGTCTAAATTATGGCTCATTCAATTAAGTAGTCCCTAAAGAATACTATCCTCTGTTGAGAGGGTTTTTGGTGGTTGGTTGATTTGTTTGTTTGGTTTGGTTTGGTTGTTGGCTTTGGGTTTGGGGCATTTTTTTTTTATTTTTTGGTTTTTTTGATTTATTTTGTTTTGAAATCTCAATGCATCCTATTTAAAGTTATATAATATTTTGAGTTGCTTTTCATAGATCTCCACTTTCTCTCTGCCTCCTAGGAAGGAAAATTGGAAGAAGTGAACACCATCTTAGGCATTCATGATAACTACAAACCCGACTTCTACAATGATGACTCCTGGGTTGAGTTTATTGAGCTAGATCTTGATGACGCGGATACGGATGAGAAGACTGAAGGGTCAGACACAGACAGACTTCTAAGTGATGACCATGAGAAATCAGCTGGTACCCTTGGAGCAAAGGATGATGATTCTGGTCGTACCAGCTGTTATGACCCTGACATTTTGGATACTGATTTCCACACCAGTGACATGTGCGATGGTACCTCGGAGTTTGCTCAGTCACAGAAGTTAAAAGAGGAAGCTGATCTCTTGTGCCTTGACCAGAAGAATCTGAAGAACTTGCCTTATGATGCTTCCCTTGGCTCTCTGCACCCCTCCATTACGCTGACAGTGGAAGACAAGCCACAGCCACTTTTGAGCAGTGAAACTGAGTCCACTCACCAACTTGCCTCTACACCGATGAGCAGTCCCATGTCACTGGCAAACATTGACTTTTATGCCCAAGTAAGCGACATTACACCAGCAGGTGGTGTAGTCCTTTCCCCGGGCCAAAAGATTAAGGCAGGAATAGCCCAGGGCAACACCCAGCCGGAAGTGGCCACGCCCTGCCAAGACAGTGCCTACTTCTGTGAGTCAGATGCCAAAAAGTGCATCGCTGTGGCCCCTTGCAAGGAGGCCACGTCATGTGTAAAACCAAGCTTTAACCAAGAGGACATTTACATCACCACAGAAAGCCTTACCACTATTGCCCGGATGTCCGAGGCAGCAGATAGTGTTCCGGATGCTGAGATGCCTGTCCCAGACTACACCACGGTTCACACTGTGCAGTCTCCAAGGGGCCTTATACTCAATGCGACTGCTTTGCCTTTGCCTGACAAAAAGAAGTTTCTCTCCTCATGTGGCTATGTGAGCACAGACCAACTGAACAAAATCATGCAGTAGCCTTTCCTATCATTAATGGCAACGAAAAGGCTGGGCATGAACGCTTAAACCAAAACTATGTTTTAAATCTGTGTTGGGAGAGCGTGAGAGTGAATGTGTATTCTAAAACACCTTTTCTGGAAATGTCGAAACATTATCATAACGTGGAAAATCAAGAATTCATAATCAGATAGATCCTTCCATTGTGAATTATAGTTTTAAAAATTGTCTTTAAGACTGTATAATGGCAGTGATTGTCTGTACTGTGGGTCTTAATTTTGTGATACTAAGCATTAAATAGCTACGTTTTTCATGTATGTAGATCATGCTTTTTGAAAAAGCAAAACAATCAGGTGGCTTTTGCAGTTCAGGAAATTGAATGCAGATTATAGCACAGGCTAATTTTTTTTTCTTTTTTTTTAAATAACTGGGAACTAAACTCTAGGTGAGAAGGTAAAACTAGTTTGGATATGCAAAACATTTATTTTGACATGAAATTGATAAAGATATTTTTAATAATTTACACTTTAGGCATGAGTATTTTATAATATGCTACATGTATATTGTAGTTCATAACAATCCATCTAAGGATGTAGCAACTACAATGTAAAGAGGATTTAATGCTTTGGTCAATGAACCTAAAGAAAAACAAACAAGTTAGATTTTTATAAAGCCCTTTTTATAACTCCCAAAGCTTCTTATCTCTAAAAATGTCTAATAACCTGCATTATTGGAACAAACCCATTTTAAATTTGTAAACAAACACTATTTTAATTTTGAAAACTTTAATTCTTTTTAATACCGATCAACGTATCATACACCAAACAGTAACAGAAATGATAATAATGGAAGAAATACTTTCTTTGACAAATTTCCATTCAAGCCATGAGGCTACATGTAAGAGAAATAGAAGGGATGTGGTGTGACTGGCTAGGATGCAGAAAAGCTTCCGGGACCCATGGATTGAGGGCCCAGGGATTGGGAGGAGGAGGAGGAGGAGGCTCTCACATCTGTGTTGTGCTGACTTTTCAAGCACAGTTTGGTTTTTATAGTAACCTAAGAATCAGTGTATACAAGGAGACATTTCACATGAGTGAAATCCAATAGCAGATGGGGTAAAGTTAGCAGGTAATAGCATAGGAGATTAAAGACCTAGATCTTTGTTTCACAGCCAAACACATACTTTTAATTCAGGGAGAAGAACGGATGGAATTAATGACTTCCCAGTCACAGAGCACAACTCAGAAATAATTAAACAAGTAACAGAAACCTTGTCGTCAAACCTTTGATAAGATATATTTTAAATAGTAAGCAGTATTTCATTGCTTCTTACTTACCCTCCTAGGACAACTGATCTCAAATAAGATAAAAAAAATATATAATATAAAAATTGTGTTTTTATTCTGAAGTAAAATAAACATAGTTCTTTGGGTTAGTCCCCCACAACATTTATGGGAGAAAGGATCCTCAGCTGACTGAAGAATACATCTCATTTTAAATATTTTTTAGATGCCTGAAACTTCAGAATTACCTTTAACTTTTAATGATATTTACCATTTTGCCAAGACCTTTGTGGGGAAACAAGCTTAATGTTTAGTGATTTTGAAATCTCTTTCATGCAGGAGAGACAGTGAAAATCTAGCTTTGGGTGTTTAAGGTTCACTGTGTTACTTTGTAGTAGATTTTAATAGGTTTCTCTGCTACTTTGCTGCTATGGTTTCTCCAGTGGCTACATGATTTAGTTCATATGAAGTATCATCAACATAGAATCTCTTCAGCTTAAAGTTGTGTGTTTTGATGAACTATCTTACCATTTCACCATAGGCTGACCATGTTTCTATAGCCAAAAATAGCTAAATACCTCAATCAGTCCCAGAATGTCATTTTTTTTTTTTGGTACTTTGCTGGTCACACAAGCCATTATTCACCATATGACTAGTTGTGTCCTGCAGTCTATATTTAACTTTCTTTTATGTCTGTGGATTTTTTTTTCCCTTCAAAGTTCAATAAATTTATTTTCTTGGATTTCTGATCCTGTGTTTCTATTAGCTCCACCCAGAAGCATGTGAACCTAGACTGTGTGCTGAGACTAACATATTGTAAAGGACTTAGCTGAGTTCATTTAAATACATCATTGAATAGGGGATCGAAAAGCAGCAGAGGGGCAGGGTGTGGTTAAGATATCCTTTTTCTTTTATGGACTGTGCCTTCTCCTTAGGGTACCACTTATGTGGATAGAGACTTACAGATGCTTTCAACACATCCTAAAAGTTAAATGGTGTGTCCAAGTTGATGTGGAGCTGTGGTAAATGGAAAGAGGGACATGGTTGGCATTGTCTCTAGGCTACATTACTAGCTTGAGTGTGTTATCTGCCATTGGGAAGAGTGGTTCTCCCTGGACTCATGTATATCGACAGAGTTTTTCGTTCTGATGACTTGTCATCATAGGAGGCTAACAATGAGTCTCTATACTAGTTGCTTTTCTCATTACCTGAATAAGCAACTTAGAGGCAAAAGGTTCACAGTTCAGAGGGAGGGAAAGGCAGGGCAGTTGGAGTGGCCTGGCCCTATAACAGTGGGAACTTGCAACATGACTTGTCCACATCTTGGAGGATAAGGAAACAGAAAGCTCCAGCTGGAACTGAAGACAAATATGACTTTCAGTCCTTACCCCCAGCTACCCGGTTTTGTCAGTTATGTCCCTAGACCCGAAGGTTCCACAACTCCTAAAACAGAGCCACCAGCTTGAAACCAGGTATTCAAACACATGAGCCTCTGGAAGATATTTTCTATTCAAGCCGTAAGTTTCTTCCCCCTGGGAGGAAGGTTGGTTAGGCAGGTTGTATGGGTGAGATGGAGAGGACAGTAGAGTCATGAAGCTTAGATTCTTAATTGAGGTTTCAAATGGTGAATCGCGTGCTCTCGGGCATGCATTAAGTCCTAGGGGGTAGAAGGCTGGCATTGAAATTACTCAGCTACCGAATAGCTATTTACTGTTTCAGCCAAGCTCATAAACTGCCAAGACTATACAGAATACTTTGCGACTACATTCAATTAAAAAAAAAAAAGACAAGGTTTTCTACTAGCTGACTTCTACCCTTTGAGAAATCATTACCTAACAGAACTATGGTATGAAGCCTCTTAGGTTTCCTACTCGGAATCATACTCTGAAAAAAATGTGTCCTTTCACTGGGCTATGAGAAGATATTCTACCTTTGCATTTACATAAAAGAAACAAATAAAAGGTCCCCACTACTTCAAGAACCTGATATTGATTGCTTACAGGTGCTAGACAAGACTCAATCTTCTTAAGCTAAAAGAGGATCTTATCTATTTCAGAAGCTTGATGGCATGGGATTATGTATATGTTTCTATACTTAAATATTGTGATGGTTTGCTCTACCAAGATGTATACCAACAGAAAATATTTACATGTTTTTTATAGCAAAACATGTTTGATAGTAAATTTATTCTAATAAGAAATCACAATCAGAGCTGGGTGGTGTAGTGGCACATTTCTTTAATCAGGAGGCAGAGGCAGTTAGATCTCGATGAGTTCAAGGTCCGCCTGTTCTACAAGCTTTCAGGATAGCCATACCTACATAATAAGACCTTGTCTCATAAGAAAAAGAAAACGAAAATGAAATCACAAGCATAAAAACTAGAGATGGTTTCAATCTAACTCTTTAGAATCTAAGTCTTTACATAATATATCCCCAGTCTCCTTTGTCAGTTTTAGATTTAGCAGCTGGGTATAAAGGGTACCATTTACAAATAAGAATTTGACCTTTAGCCGGGCGGTGGTGGCGCACGCCTTTAATCCCAGCACTTGGGAGGCAGAGGCAGGCGGATTTCTGAGTTCGAGGCTAGCCTGGTCTACAGAGTGAGTTCCAGGATAGCCAGGGCTACACAGAGAAACCCTGCCTCGAAAAACCAAAAAAAAAAAAAAAAAGAATTTGACCTTTGATAGCATGTAAGACCACTTTCATTGGAAAACTAATAAGTGTGTTGTGTTTACCTTGTTATATGGGTAGAGCCTCTTATGGTTAAAATGATCTCTCACAGATAAGTCATGTGTGAATGGACTGAAACTCTAAAATCTAGAGATATACTCTCTGTACTTTAGACTTGAGTACGACACTTGTAGGTGAGCAGGGGCTCTATGGGGATATTGGAGGTGATGCTTACAGAATTATAAAAAGAGCTATTAACACACTGGAATAAAAGCTTCTAGGCCAGGGAGACCCCTTTACCAGCACTGACACTTCTTCCCCTTTCAAATAAGCTGCTACTTGGGGAAGAGAGATAAAATCCCCACTGAACAGCTATATAGACAGCTGCTAGCTGGACTGTTGCCAACATTATGACTCTGAAGCAGAAAGCTTGTTACTACTTTCCTACTTCCCACTGAATAGACCCAGGACCTGGTTTGTTCTGTGACCATCTGGTGACTTGTCTGAGCTTAAAGATTTCCCCATAGATGTATTTGGAAACACTTGCCATTTCTTGAGCAATGTTTGTGACTCCCTAGCTCTGTGTTCTTGCCCCTGGCACTCTCTCAACAAGAAACACTCCCACATATCAATCCTGTATATCAAAACACTTCTTCAATCAAGGTTCAGTTCAAATGCCTCCATGAAGAGTCAGTTCTCCAACAATTGCTCATTCCTTACCCTTTGGTTGGTCTAGCAGCCTTTTAGGTTAGAGTGATTTACATATATTTCTTGGGAATGCCTTATCCTAAAATGTTTTGAAATGCATAAATTTAAGGCAAAACAAATTTAGAATATACTTGAAATTATACTTCACTCTAGGACAATCATGACACCATTTTAGACTTTGAAACATTGAAAACTAAACTTGATGTGTCTTTTTTTTCTAATCTATTTAATAATGAAATATATCCCATAGTTCAGAGAGGTGATGGTTCAATTCCACTGTGAAAAGAAAACATTACACTAAAGGAAATCACACAACTTTGGGGGCTTTCCAGTGCACATGACAAGTTATTGATACTACACACTGCTCTATTGAATGGGCAAAAGCATTATTTCTTTAAAATGTATACACTTTTAAAAAGACTTTAATTGCTTCATTATCATCTGAGCCTTTGGTAAATCATACCTTTTTTTCTGGTGGGGTATCCTGCCTTCATGCTGATGACTACTGATTGATCAGAGCAGTGGCTGATAAAAGTTGGGGTACCTGTGGCAGTTAGTGCTATCAAGGCAACAGTAAACTCTTCATACACTTCTCTGTGGTGTGTGATACCCTCTGATAGGACTTTATCCACAGAACTTCTTTCAAGTTGGAATTAGTTCTCTTAAGCTATACCATTGTTTTATGAGTGAGTTTGTGTTATATGTTGAATCTGTTGTTTTTACTTAAGACTGAGGAGATGGGTGACAGCTCAAGAGAGAACTTTCTTCCTGAATTCTTGTTTTATTGTTTGAGAATTTCATATGCACATAACATATTTTGGTACAATCCACTCCCTACCCATCTAAGTTCCCCATATATCCCCAGACATTTTCCCCTTCTAACTTCATGTACTCATCTTAAACCCACAGACTTCATTTAGAGTGGCCATTTTGTATACAGTGTCATCTGTAGGAGCCTGGGCAGCCAATCAGACAGCCACAACCCTGAAGAAAACTGACTCTTTCCTTCCCTGGCGACTATTACAAGAACTTTGCTTTCTGATTCATGAGCAACGCCACATCCACTAAAATTTCACCATGAGATTATCACAACTCACTCCCATCTTCAAACTCAACTTCTCCTTCTAGCTCTCGAATGTTTTACCATGTCTGTAAGTTCTTCCTCCACTGAATTTTGAACCCTTCAAAGGCTCCCGTGAAAATTGGAGACAACTTCCTTCCAATTCCTATGAACTTTGGCGTTTTCACCTCCTCTCATGAATCATAAATGTTAATTGAATCTAGATTGTGAATACTTTCCCAAAGGCTCTCAGTTTACATTGCCCATTTTGACCGGAGGAATCTTATCTATGGCCACTATCTTTGGCTTTCTCAAACATATTTCTTAAACAATAAAAAAATCAAAGTTGGAAATCACTCCTCCAAGTTCATGCAACATGAATCTCATTGTCATATCCGGAAGGGCTCTTGGCCAACCAGATGTACTGGCAAGAAAGAACAAGTTTTTACATTTTTTAACACACCAGTAATTTTTATTTATATTATCATTAGTACTTTGTATTCGTGATATGTATTAATAGGGTATCATTACATATATTAATATTTCAATCTACACATCCAATATGTGTTTATTTACCCATCCCTCTTCCTCCCCACATATGGTGACCACAAATTTGCATGCAAGACTTTAAAAACATTTCACTTAAGAAATGTGCTACTTATCTTTTTGTGTCTAACTTTTTTTATTTACATCATTTTAAGAAATATGAGTAGAACTGAAAGTCATTATTTTTAACTGCTTTATTATAATGAATTCACAAATAATAACATCACACAGCTAGGTTAAGGAAGCCACTTAAACATTCACTATGTCCCAAACTATACATCTCAGTGAACTTCTGTAGAGTTAGAATGGCCACTCTGCAGCCATGAGCTTCACTGAGGGTTTTACACTTTCACTATCAGCAGCTAAATGTTTGATCACTTATTCACCACAACAAAAGAAAACCTGTGACAGAGTAGAAACTAGAAAAACAATTACCTTTATGTCCTCCACAATTTGTGTGTTCTTTTGCCTGCGTTCCATCCTTCAGCGTCACCCAATATTACTCTCTTGGGATCATTTCTAAATTTTATATTATATTATATCCACACTTACAACTGCATGTATGTGTGTGTGTAAGCCCATGTGCATGTGTGTGAGTGTGTGTTTG